>JAUZND010004541.1:0-11658 GCA_034780555.1 Coelogynopora nodosa
ATACCAGAAAACATGGTGTTATTATTGATTTATTTTATACCACCCCCCCCCCCCCCCCTGGGTTTTCATTCTTGCCGATGATATTAGGAGCTAGAATTTGCAACATTATTAGAAAAAACAAATTTATCGTAAATTATGGCCATTTAACTTGAATAATAAAATTGTTTATTAAAATAACCAACAATTTAAAATAATACTCAAATAGCATTTATACTACTTATAGCTTATTGATATAAGAAGTATAATTATAAAATTATATTAACAAATATAGATCTTTTGATCTAGAATCAGATGCAAAAAGAATCAAGTCAATTAGTTGCATTGAACAAAATTATAGCATATATTAGTCAATATATAGTATATATGGTTATTTTTCTATAGTTTTACTTACTGAAGTTTATGACGTAATCAGGTCATAAAAATGATACCAATCGATTAATTATTTTGAAAATAAAAATCGCTCGACTAGTCTTTAGGAGGTATCTGTATACTAAATTTTAGCTTAATCGGATGATAGGAAGTTTGGTTTTCCAGGGGGGTAAAATACCCTAAAAAGTATGTCCCCGTACGAAGAGTTAAAAAATATATCCACAGCTGTTGTTATATTATACGTTTAAGCAGCCTCTAAATTTTGCTTTAAGAATTTCTTTACAAGTGCAATTTGTACTATTTTCTTCATGGGTTTTATAACTTCCTTAAAGTTCAACTAAATCATAGTTACGTTTTAGATTAAAAAAATCATATTTTTCATAATTGAATTTTTACTTTTCCAACTATTAGAAACCCTCGAAAACCCTCAAATTAACAAATTTTTTGTAGGAACTATCAGCCATTGGATTTCGCCTGAGACCATTAAGGCATTATATTTAATCTTGTGCGCTATTTCGTTTTGTTCTATATACTTTATTTGATAATATATACGTATAATCGAAAGGTCTCCTTGTTATAGTAAATAACAATCTATATTAATCTGCTGGTGGTGTTTCCTTGTCCTAATCCAGGTGATGGCGAGTGAGTTGGCGCGCACACTACGTTGCACTGCTGAGGAGGCCTCCTTTCACCTCTTCAATCTGAGTCCCTTCGAGACCAAGATCCTGCTGCATCACATCCTCAATGGGAAGGAGTTCAAACTCACTCAAGGTGGGTGATCGTTCCCTTTCTGTTAATATTACTTATTGCTTCTTGTTGTTATTGTTGTTGTTGGACGACCAACACCACTTCTGCTCGCGCAGACGTGCAAACGTTACCACTGCAACGGGATAATCTAAGTGAGGACAGACTGTGTCCTCAAATACCTTAATATGAGTGGGAGTCATCACCAGGCACTCCTGAAGCCAATGCTCCAGGGTTTCGGGCTGAGACCGACAAAGGGGGCAACAAGTGTCGAAGCCAGGTTTTACAACTGCGCGATAAGCTTTTAGGCGTTTGCTATGACCACTTCGCAACTGGGTCAAGAACACCTCGTCCTTCCTCGGCATCTTAAGCTTTGCCACCTTGCCACCCACGTAAACTTGACTAACACGAGGGTTTCTGATAGGAGGATCTCTGATGAGTCTTTTAACCATGGTATATGAGTTGTCGTATGCGGCCCCCTTGGCAGCGGCGTCAGCAAGCTCGTTGCCTGTAGGACCACAGTGTCCGGCCCGCAACCCACTGCATGCAGGGTGATGGCAGTCGTGGTGGCGATGTTATTTAATTTGACCTTTGCTTGGCCAAGATTGGTGTCGTGAGTTGGCCTGATTGATGTGTTGGATAGGCCGAGAGGTTGTAACTGTTGTAATTACATAACTTTTAACACAATGTTATGTTTTTATTTTATCATGAACCTTTGATGTATTTAATGATGATTGAGTCTTTGTTAATTTTGTCCATCAGATTAAAGTACTGAAAACTATATTGTTGATGATAATGACGTGTGTTCTAAGTATACTAATTTAATAAATGATACAGTCGACTGAATTGGAAAAGGAAAACGGTCAACTTTAGTCTCAAAAACTAAACAAATTTCAGGCATACAAATAATTATTATAATAAAATGTGATTAGTTCAAGACTTTTGTTTTCTTACGAAGTGTTGTGTTTTTATTGTAACTGCTTACAGTTTACTGTAGCTAACTTTAATAAAATTATAATGCATATCAAATTTCTACCAATCTTGTTTTAAACACTTTTCAGAGACACCTGTGAACAACGCTCCAAATATCACCGTTCATGTGGCTCGAAAGATTTCCGTGATTGACAGTCGATCACCCAATATCATCAATGAGCGTCCTAACCTGATACAAAGTAAGGGCAGTGTTATTTAACCGAATATAGATAACTTGTATTTCAATGCAATTCAAATATATTTAATGTTCATTTAATAAAGTATTCAACTTTGAGATATCCCCAATGTTTATTGCGAATGTTTTCAATATTGCATTAAAAAATCAATAAGTACGTATTTTATTATTTAAAATCTCATATAGAAACATATAAATTTTGACACATGCTTATATTGGCTAACATTTTCTACTTTAAAGTTTTAATTGTAATATATTAATTATATCAGATAATTAAATAGTAGTTTCTATTATAGTAGAACATTTTATCTGCTAGCTTTTGTCAGATAATAAATTATAGTCATTTTGCTTAATAATTATTATCGATGTAATTTACTTTTTATATAAAAATCAATCAATGCTGCATTATTAAAAAATTATTTGAACTTTTCAATTTTTCAATTTTGATTTATCTTTGACAGAAAATTTCCCTTTTACATTGCATTGAAATTTGTAAATTCCCACGTAAAATATATTGTTGGATATAACATATTATATTACTATATTTTCATACATTATCCCAGATAAGTATTCTAGTTGAATAAAATATTATGCGACATCGGCAGCAATGGTAAAAGTTGCCGCTAGTATTATAATATTATGCTTTTTTGATCCCTCACAACATTTCTTAGAAACCGATATCCTGACGCCCAATTGATAGTGTGATGTGGAATTTTAAATTTAGTTTTCCAGGTCTGTAAAAGTCGTGGAATTCGGCGTTTGATTTGAAAGTCATGGAAAAGTCATTACATTTTTGCATTGGTAGCTGATTTTGTTTTCTTATTGACAATTTTGTTCGTAATAAATATTAAAGTCAAATAAATTAGTTTACACTTTTTTAAACTCAAGCGAAATCATTCAACAATAATTTTTTTAGTCTGTGTAGTGGTTTGGCATTAAATTATTGAACCTATTGGCGTTTAAGATGATTATTTGATTCACTGTATTGATATATAATTCGTGCTATTTTTTTGTTAATATTTTATAATTTGTATGCTACCATAAAAGCTACCATGTCCTAGAATTTAAAAAATAGTACTGGAAAAATTATTGAAAAGTCATGGAATTTTATTAGGAAAATACTGAGGAAACCATGTTTTGTTTTTCATTTTTTATTTAATTCACTATTATGCTAAATTTAAAAATTCTCGTCCTTAATAATATTTGAAAGTATTTAAATTTTTTAATGAATAGTATATAATATTAAATTATTATAAAAAAATAATGCAGTGGAAGAAAGTTATTTAATCAAATAATTGGATTTCTTGAAATGATAACATTACCTTACGCGCGCATACATTAGGCAGATATTATTATATAAGATGTTTCGTTTTAGTATAAATTCTTTGTGATACCGCCTTAATATTCATCATTTTGTATTATGTAGTTTTTAGAATATAATCAATTTTTTTAAATACTAAACAATAATATCTCAGGGATTATTTGGTTGTAGTGATTCTGATAGATATTTAAAATACAATCGGTATTTCAAGTTTATGCCCTTTCAGAATGTCATAATACAATATTTTTTATTACTCATTTTAAATTCTTCTGTACCGTCAGCATGTAATATTTTATTATCTACACAAAAAACTTGTAGAGAAATATTAAATTTGACATTTCAGTTTTTAATTTAGTTCTAACATTTTAATTCAGTTTTAACATTTTAGTTCATTTATGTTCTCCTTATATCTATTTTAGTATTACAGTAAATCAGCAAGTCAAGTTTAATACTGTAGTTTCGGAAAAATTTAAGCCGCATGTCTATTCTGGCATTTTTAGTTTGCTTGAACACGTAATATAGTGAGCTAGAGTTTTCTAATTAATATATAATCACGTGTCTTTCTCTATCTTCATAATCTAGTCAAGTGCCCAAGCAGTAGTCTAGCTTTCCAGAAAATGACAATACTGAACTTTGTATTGTACACCTCACCCGAGTACGCATGTTTGCCTCTGTTTGTCTTGCATGTGCTGCCAATAGCACCACCCGTTCGACTTGGACAACTGGTGGAAGAAGAGAACAACCAGGATGATACATGTCCTACTCGCATGCGAAAATTCAGTGTTTACAAGGTGCTTATTTGTCTTAGTTTCTTTGTAGCCATATAGCTTTTCATTTAATTTGTGCTAATAATGTTATGATATTGTGAGTTTATAGAAAAGAAGAGCAGACGTTATTTATCAAACACCTCAAATATATATTTATTGAACATGTTCAAGTGTAAATATTTAAAAATATTTTTACGATGCAAGCTCTTCTTTGTAGTTTTATGTTTATTTTAGCAGTAAAGAAAATGGTATATAGTAACGAAATTAAGGTTTGCCATACATTTAATTAGTTCGTTATTTCTAGTTTTAGAAAAAAACCTTATAGAACAGATGAAATTGATAAATTCTTTTAATTAAACAGATTGATGAACAAAACTTCTCGGAAGCCCATTTATTTAAAGTATTTTGGGTAAGTTACTTTTTCACATTTGATGTGCTCACTCTAATACGTTTTGTGGCATCATTCAGGTGCAGTCTGACGATGCGCTATTTATCTCACAGTTTTGTACATTTATGTTCTCACTACTTAAACCATACAGCTATATAATAATAATATGTCATCAGCTTACGTTCTGTTCTTTTTTCTTTTAACTTGACTTATGGTTGTTTATTAATTCATTATTTTATGTTCATAACTCAGGCAAGACAGCTCGGCTCAATTTAAAAAGTGTGAGTTTTTATTTTAATTTCATGACATGATGGCCTTCTTGATTGAAGATTGAGCTGCCTCTGGTCTTGGCTTATTCGCTCCACTGTTATATAAATATGCATTTTAGAATGAAGTATTAGAGAGAGAAAAGTTGGCCCTTTTGTTAAAAGTAGAAGGTCACCCTTTTCTTACTTCCGCTTTTTGTTTCTATTAAAGGTAGCCTAGTCGTAATATATGTGAGGCTGAACGATGGTAGAATCATTTAGACTTATAATAATAGGTCAACTTGTATTTTGGACACCAACTCTGTTATAAGGCCCATCTGTGCGCTGCTGAGGTAAATTGGGCAACTGCAGCTACATTCACTTATTTTGATGTTTTGCGAGTGAAATACATAATAAACACGTTAATGAGCATTAGGATCTTCTTAAAGCAGCTGAGTGGCTTAATATATTATTTAATAACTAATTTGTTAGATCTTGCAGTTTTAATTAACCATATTATTTTAATATATTTTAATTTGATCAGTTTTATTAATAATATATATATATATATTGTTTTGTTAAAAACCCTCTGTAGATAATAATTGTAATTATGTATTATATTTGAATTAATTTAAAACACAGAAATCAAAATATAAAAGTTAATCATAAAATGCCCAGAAAACTTGATGTTTTAACATCTTGATAAAACTACAGATAACTCAATAAAACAGGAGAGTTAGATACAATTCTGTCAATGGCTGGGTTTTGATTACATAAATCCTGTTATGTGTTCATTTTTTATATCATTTTTAAAAATGTATTTATTTTTTAATTATATATAATTTTTGTTAATTAATTAATTGTGTGTAATCATTTTATATAATTTTATAATATTTATTTACATTGTATGCACTTTGTGATTAACTTTTAATATTTATTTATAATATATACTATTTATAGTATACAAACATTAAAAATATCCCAACTACATTTTCATTAGTTTATTATATTGAACAACAATTATTCAACAAAAATTGTTTATTATTCTAAAATACATATTTCTATAAAATATTATTATCGAAATATGCGTTATGAAATTGTAATTTTTTATTTTTATTATTTTGACCGTATTTTAATAAACAATTGCATATATCTGTTATATTAATATATACATGGCATTGTCTAATTATTATATACCATTGTATTTTATACAGATGTATTGCACAATATTGTTAGAATGCAATCATATTATTATTACAAACAATTTTTTGTACTGTTTTGGTTTTATTTTACGACTTAAACTATTGTATGTTGAATTGATATAATTATTTATTCGACCATAGATAATAATGCACATAACGTACCTTATGTATAGCTATTGTATTGACAGGGATTGTTTGACTGCTTTTACTCGATATATATCTGTTAAATTCAATTATAATACTGGTCTACAATAATATTTTTTTCGTTTTATGTCTGGATTTTTTTATAAGATATTTTATACAAATACATTGCACAATATAGTAAAGCTTGCTATTTTCTATATATTATTATTTATTTAAAAAGCAACCTATGAGAGCAGTTGAATGATAAAATGTACCCATTAAAGAACATAATTATTCTATTAACCAGTTTAGAACTACTCTATATGTTTGGCATCAGCTAAGTGACATCAGTTATACGAGATGTATTAATTGATCTGTGATTGGAAAACAGCAGACTTATTGACAGCTTAATTGGAACAATTGTCGATATAGAATAATCCAGAATGTGTTTATTGAATATACGAATATAAACAATATTCTAGTCAATATTCTTTGGATTATGAATAATCACTTTATTTACCAAATGTTGTAGAAATCGGGAGTTCCATCTGGGAGACTAATATATAATTTGAACTTCACACATTTTCTGCAATTCCTGCTATAGGCCTAAGTAACTATGCGAGAATGGTTATAAGGCAAAAAGAGAAAAATTAAATTTGCAGTGCCTATAATTTGGCGAGAGCAAAAAAAATATAGGTAACTTATGCTTTTGTCAAACAGGCAACAAAGGCGTGACATCAAAAACCAGAAACAAGATAATATATTCTACAGTGGACTTGGACATTCAGCTAGTTCCACACAGCAATGAACCTACTGACAAAGTTGTCTACAACTCTGATCCCAACCGAGTCTTCATCTAAAGTGGATAAAGTTCTTTCAGATTAAAAAGATGGAACTTAATAATTGGAGATTTACGCATTTATAACTTTTAGAAACAGAATTTTTGAAATGTAGACACTTTATTGATTTGAATACGAAAAGCTTGAAAGACGTGCATTTGCTCAATTGATAAAATGTATCAAAGCATATCAGCTGTAGTGCACTCCGTACATTTAAAGGAATTATAATATGAAAACATCGTAATCTTAATAGATGCAATCAAGTACGAAATCTACATGTGGTTCATTTATGGGGATATATTAAAGTCATTAGTCTGCTGCTTGGTATGCACCCTAGATTCATCTAGTACTTCTGTTTCTATGGGACAGCAGAGCGATAAAGCAGCATTATCCTCAAAAAGAGTGGCCTACAAGAACGGTTGGTCATCAGTCAATTGTGGGACATAGCAAAATTCATCTGCCAGCTTTGCACATAAACTCGGTATAATGGACATTTTTGTGAAATTGTTAAAAATTGTGGACAAGGAGTTGACAGCATTTAAACTCTTTGCAGAACTGTTTATGACTGTCGTTTGTGCCACTTCATTGGCCCACAAATAAGAAAACTGTTAAAAGACGACATCAGTTTGTGGAACTTTTTGACTTAATGGTATGGTCAACATCTCAATAATGGATAAATCTTTTAAGAAAAATGGGATCCTGCATTATTGACTTAAATCGCAGGAGTATAAATATCCACTTTTAATTGTTATTTATGAATGTAAGTTGTAATTTTTTTTTACTATAGACTTGTTTTATAACCTGTTAAAGTGACAAGGATATTAATATTATACGTACATATACTATACTTTTTATACTTATACCAATGTTATTTACATTATGGGGAAAATTTTATTTATTATTGCAAATAGTGTTATTTTAATTATGATCTTGTGATTTAAACTACTTAAGTGACAAACATTCATAGTGTAAATACTTATGTACTTTATGTGTATATACATATAAAAATGTGACCTGGTAGATGAAAAATTATTTAATAAAAAATAAATTCTACATCAACTTTTTTTGAAAACGGCGATTCTCATTTATGATACAGAGAAATATTTTTTTTGATACCAGTGTAATTAATTATAGGATAGTTCATTAATTTCAAATATAACCAGTCTATACAAAATAAACAATTAACTGGATTTTCTTTAGAATTCAAACAAGTGTAAACGGTTTTATGAGCGAAAATCGTTATTGCTTAGATTGATATAAATACTAATTATTTTTAAATAAGGTAAAAATGTTGGCCGTTACTTTTTAATAAATCAACCACCTATGAATCGATAATGTAGAATCATCAGTGTGGTAACTACCATAGATATACATTTTTAGTATATTTTACTTATACCTAGATATTCAATCTATGCCTCACGGCAGTTGTGAGAAAGATGAGTCATATACACGGTATTGTGAGGCAAAATATATTATATATCAGTTGGGCACAACCTAAATAGGCATTTTTCAAAGCTTTTTTTAATGAAAAGTTTAAAAGATCAACTTTTATTTTGGATCATTGAAATCATATTGAAATGTTACGTTTATTTATACTATAATTAAATAAAGAACATATTTTATTAGGAGAAAATTAATTACATTAAGTTTCAACATGATTAGCTTATTTAGGATGCGCACAACGGCTAAAATATTTCTCTTACCTACATTTGCCTCGCGAAACTGGTGTATGACTCTTAGTTTTCGTAACCATCGTATATATTAAGGTTAAGTTAGATTGTTCATCTAAGAGACCGAGTAAATCCATATCTATGGTAACTGCCATCTATAAAAACAGTCCATGAGATCACCGACGCCTGTTCCCCCCCCCTCCTCCTCGAAAACTACAACAGCAACAGACCTCAAGGAACCCGGTGTCATCACGTGTCATGTCCATGGCCTCAGGGGACCCCCACCACCCAGGGGAGCTGGCCAACGGCGGGCCGGTGGGGGTGGAGGAGGAGTACCACAACGACGACCGGCAGGGTCAGTGGCTCCTGCGGAGGAAGATCGACGGGGCTCTAAACCGGGTGCCACCCCACTTCTACCGGCGCGTGTGGTGTGTGTTGGAGCGGGTTAAGGGCATCCTAGTCAGCGGCAGCCTCATAAGTGGCAATCTCACTGAGGAGGTGAGAGGGGGTTGCGTTATTAGGCTATGAACGATTGTTTGGAGATGTTAACTTTGTTTGTTTTTAGCCCTTTCCACCTGAAGTGGAAGATTAGGGGTGTAAGGGGGAGGGGTAGGATTTTCAATTATTAGAAAATAACTACTTCAACTACTTTTATCAGATAGTAGTTGATCGAATAATTATTTTAGGTATTTATAATTTTGGTGTTTTTAAATGAAAATTGTTCTAGTTTCGGGCTGAAATTAAATAAGTCAATATTTATTGAAAACCTTGTTATCCGTATTTTTTAAACAGCCAAATATCATACTAAAACCTTTTTTCATAACTTAATACGAAATCTATGAATTATATTATTTATTTGCTTGTTTCAGTATGTCTGATGCGTCGCCGTGTTTCGATCGCAAAATTGCAATTGACAAAATTGAACTTTTCAGTTGAGCTATAAAACAGTTAAAATGGTGACTTAAGTTCATTCAATCTGCTGTAAAGTGTGAACTAAATATATATATATAAATAGAAATGTGCTTTATTAGTCCACGTTTTATGGAAGATTGAATGAACAAAGAGTTAAAACAAAGGCTCACCTTTATTAAGTCAAATTATATTTTTGCAGATTTTTGGCTCTACTGAAAGGTTTGGAATTTGTTCTTTTTTAATTTTTAAACGAAACACGCAGTATTTTTAATATTTCCTGAAACTGATTTACAATAAGAAAAGTTTTACGTAGTTTTTTCTCTATTGTTTTCTATGGAGATTTAACGAACTATGTCTTGAATATTTGCTTTTTCTAACTTTGTAGAAACAACACAATGGCGTAATCTATGTAATAGGGATACTGAAATATTAATCCAATGAAAAAAATTAAAATGCCAAACATATACTGACAGGTTTCGATAACGCTTTTTCGGTGAATTATATTTATAAAACTACTTGATAAAATATTTCAATTAATGCAAAAGGCTTTTATTTTGAATACAATATAATCGTTAAATCGGAAAAAATTTAAATTAATTTACTAAAATTAAGTTAAATATAAATCGATATACTCATCAATAGTATCAAAATCAATAGATTTAATAGTTATTAAAATACTGTAGTTTTTGTAAATAATGTAACAATACAAAAAAGGTAAATTGTCTATAATCTCACTCTCAGATGACTGCGAACGAAGGCAAGTTTGCTTTGGTGGTGGAGGGCCACATGAACACAGTCCAGGTCCCCGAGTTTCGTCAGTTGATTGTCGAGGCGATCAGTGTCCTCTGCGTGGTCGTCGAGAACGATACTATGAAGCGAATGGATCTTAACTATATCATCCCAATGGACGACGTTGTCTATGCCGCTAACCAGCTCTTCCTGGCAGATCAGGTTAGCTAGCTGGCACCCCACTTGTCTCTCTCTCCCTCTCTCTCTCTCTCTCTCTCTCTCCTTTTATTCGTATTTTATCACTATTATTAATCTCACCGTTAGTTTATCTTTTTGTGAAATTTTATCCACAACTAAACTGCATTTCAAATGATGCTAATTTATTTAATATTTTGATCATCCATGATTATGGCATAATCATTGATATAAAATTTTGCAAAAATAGCGACCACACTGAGATTTATAAACTTTTGAAATTATTTAATTATTTAATTATTCACAATTACTAATTAATTAATTTTATAGAAGCCGGTTCACGGAAAAGAAAGTTACGGCACATTGAAAACCAAAAATTCTTACCAAACCTCCATGTAATTTTCGTATTCAATCTTTGATCTTTTGAATAATTTCCGCTGATATTTTTAAATATTTTATTAAGAGTAGGTCAGTGGATTTCCTATTTTAAATGATGACGCGTTTGAAGTGCTGGCTACTGAAATAAAATCAATTCTAGACTTCGCAAATTGATTTCCTGAAGCGAAAATTTCAAACTTTTAAATTTGAATTTACTTCATAACGTCATACAATATATATTATATAATTTTTTTTAATAAAATTGTTATTTTCGTATTACAATGCTAACAAAAGTAAATGTTAGATTATAACGATTGAATAAATTAATAAAGAATCGCGCAATATACGTTGACACCAAGTTGACAAAGCCAACACTTAGCTATAAAATTAGATTGAAATTTGAATGAGATAGTAAGAATGTTGGTAAGAATAATTGTTACTGCTTTCTTCATCGTCCAATTGATTTTTATACCCACGAAATATTTGAAAAAAATAGATTAAATAATTCTTTCCGGATAACAGTATTTCTGCCGGCTAATTTTATTAACAAGTTACCAGTAATTAGTTAACAGTAATAAACATTTGCTTCACAAAAAAACAAGGTTAAC
>JAUZND010004542.1:0-11657 GCA_034780555.1 Coelogynopora nodosa
TAACTTTCGCAAGGTGCCGCAAGGTACCGCAAGTAGGTACGCCGGCAGTGGTTTCCACTCTGCAGTACTAAGACCGTTCGTACTACGGCGGTGGTTTACCGGCGGAGTGGGAACCAGGCTTAACAACTAATTTTAGCGGCACTGTACGCACTATTTTCATTTTCATATTCCAATTTTTTAATTTAAAATAAAAAAATTGATTGAAAAGTATTTATTTATATCGTGAATCATAAACACATAGTACACAAGAAAAAAAGTTACGGCTCACGCATCAAATATCGAATCAATTTTCTTTTTTAAAAATCGAATTACGGAAAACTATCATGCTTACTGAAATTATCAAATTTATTGATATTTAATCAAACACTTACTTTTAAATATTAAATAACCACTTATATACTTACAGTTCATTGTATTTTCACCTACTAAATTTACATAGTTTTAATATATTATAATATGTTATCCTATAATATTACATTCATGGATATGTACGCATCAATAAACGTGTTTCAAATCTTATTACGTATTATTGATATACAATACATAAATATATAATATTTTTAATAGAAGTAATAATTACATTTCTTCTCAATTTAATTCAAATTAATCCTACAAATCCAGGTTATCATCAAAAAATTATTTCAATTGACCCATTTTTTAATAATAGAGGTATTTTAGATGATCCTCGTAATATGATCCGACATAACGCAACAACAAGACAACTTAATTCCTTCTTTTAAAATAAAATCGAAAACTTTTCTAGCAGAATATTCTAGCGATATGAGTCGTATAGGAAGGGTCGATTCTGCAGTACATTGACCTTTTTACCTTTGACAATTATTGTTTTGACCTTTGACCATTATTGTTTTGACCTTTGACAATTATTGTTTTGACCTTTGACAATTATTGACCACCATTGACCCCCTAATAACTTATAAGATTAAAATTAAAAATAATATTCTATTTTATAACTTTACTGTCGAGTCAACAAGATAGCTGCTAGTATGTTGTCAGCTCTTGCCACAAACGGTTGTGTTTCTATTATCTTTATCTGCTTGTCAAGTTTGATATTGGTGCTACTTTTTTTTTAATATAATACTGCATCTTATATATACTATTGACTACTTCAGTTCATTTCTCTTACGTTTTTGATTAATTGAATTCATGTATTATTTCAACCTGTTTTAACGATACATTTACTCTCCAGAAAAAAATAAGATATTTCAAACAGTAGTAGTAGTGAAGATTAAAATGGTGATTTGTCAGAAGAGAAAGAGGAGGAAATGAGTTAGGAAGAATTTATCCGAACAATAAAGTACTATCACGGAGCTAGCTAGTACAATAAATCAATTTAACCTATTAATTCCATCCCCTATTAATTCTCAGGATAATGAATAGAATAATACATTTGTTCAGTTTGAACAAGATATATATTGAAAATCAGCACAACTCAACCTGATCAGATCGATTCTGAGCCAAATATCAGTGATAAAGTGTAGGCATGTCTTTATCCTACAGTATCAAATGTTGTGACAAATTCCCCTGCAGGAATGTAACATGATACAAGCAACACGGAATCTGAGCTAGATATGATCGGTAAATTGTGGATATCCCTACCAAATGATGTGATTGATACACCAGCAGAAATTATTCACGATGCAAGCAACATGGAATCTGAGCAAGATGTGATTTATAAATTGTATGTCTTTATCCTAAACAAATTACGGCAGTATTAAATGATGTGATTGATCTCCATGCAGAAATATTGCATTACGCAAGCAACAATTTATATACTAATATTTCTGATGGAATTCCCGAAACAACAAACGTATTTATCGATTTGGTTTCAGATATAAAAGGCTTAAAGACCACCCATTACACAAATGATATAGTTAGTGAAACATATTTTTTCTGTACCACCATTGTCGTTTTTATAGAGTTATTTAGGTTTTAAAGTGCGTTAAAATGTATATATTGTATATTCTGTAGAAAACTTTAGACAATGATTACGAGAATATATATTGCTTTGCCACATAGTGATCTTCAGACGAATAGTTCCTTGATGGTGCAACGGGGACTGTTCAGATAGGTCTACAGGATTTCCATTTCACTCAAAACGTTGATTAATAGGTTTAGGCTACTGAAGTTACTCATCCAAGGAATAGTTACCGAAGGTTCCAATTGTCTGGATGGATGTTCTCCTAAAATAGTGGTTACATACAATTATTTAAGTTTGAAATATGTTAAATACGTTAACATTTCTCCCTTTTCGGGAAACGTGTTCAATTGGTGACGTCACAGATAACAAAAAATACAGATGACAAATTGTGTGTACCCGTCAAAACAGATATATAGCCTGTTTAAATTTCAAGTCAGTTTAAAGATTAAATTATAGATTATATTTTTATTAGCCTGTGTTTTAATTATTTCAGTTGAATTGGATAATATCTTTCCGGATTCGAGATGACAACAAAATGAAGGTTTTTTTTTACCCTCCTCCACATTGATAGTTTTAATTCATTTAATGTGCGCAATTTTTTTACACATTTTATTTTTAAATAATCTATTTTTATCATTAGTGATAATCATTAGTGATCATTATCATTACCAAAATACTGAGGGCGAATATTTTAATATTTTACAAATTTGTATTCTATTTTAGAATGCTTTATGTGACCAATTTATAATTTAGACAAGTGAATATGTAATTTCTTGACACGAATATCTAATCATTTTAATGAATTTGAAGCAGGCGTGTTTATAAAATTGTAAATTAAAACAATAAATGAGGTGGGTTTCATTTAACGAGCTAGTTTTTTCGTCTACCACACCCTTTCCGGCACTAATGGTATATTATATAGTATTTGAAATTTGACTACACCCCTCATTTCAAACAATATACATTTGTTTCGCTATGTTAAGGTTTCGTGCAACGAGCTAAAGAAGAACAATATAGCATTAAAGAGGTATATTTAAATAATTGTTTGCATTCTGAAAGAGGTATTGCACTTCAGACGACTTTTTCAAATTACTGTTCAATAATGCATTATTGAACAGTAATTTGAAAAATTATAATTTAAAACCTTTAATGGTATTGTTTGCAAGCAAATTATTTTCTGACACTGTAACTAAACGTATTAAAGTGTAGACATTGAACAATAATTATTTTGCCAACATATTTATTTTATCTACCAAACATTAAAGCACATTAGGATTCTCATTATTTAGATAATTATGCTTAATAAAAATAAGTAGATTTAATTATTGCTGCTAATTCTACAAATACATGTATTTAAGTACACTGTGTTCTATTGAAAGCTATTTATGATTACCAATAGTTACCAGAGATTTTATTTAATTCCTCAGTTTATTAAAAACGATGACGATAAACCTTTTAAATGCTAACAAGAAAGAATATATATATATATATAATGTATATAATGTGCTTACTAATGTGTTT
Source organism: Coelogynopora nodosa (assembly GCA_034780555.1). NCBI lineage: Eukaryota > Metazoa > Platyhelminthes > Proseriata > Coelogynoporidae > Coelogynopora > Coelogynopora nodosa. The sequence continues at coordinate 3,461 of JAUZND010004542.1, forward strand.
ATGCTGTTAAGATTACAATGTATGCAACTAAAATAATATAAATTTAATTTAGATTGGTTTATTGTCTAGGTAATTTTATATCTGCTATCGAAAACATTACTGTAAAAATTTTTTTTGAAGATTGATATAGAGGATCTGTAATAAACTTTAAAAAAATATATATATCAGAAATTTACCATAATTGAAATTATGTTATCTATTATAATATTATTATTGCAATATTTAAAAAAATATATATATATAAATATATAGTGTTACAATATGTACAAAGTGACATTTTTACATCTGTAAGTTAACTTTCAAAGTTACAGAAAATATAATGATCATCGACTAGTTAATTTTACGGAAAATTATATTTAAATTTTGTGTCATAAAGAGCTTACAACTTTACAACTGTATTCACATACATTTTACTATATTTTCAGTTTAGACATGTTTGATTAAACAGAAATAATTGAATTTTCTTTGAAAACGTATAAGGATTATAAACAGTATTATAAGTATATATTTTAGTTCATATAATAGGTAACAATGTAGCATGCAGAAATCAGTGCTTTTAATTATTTATAAATTATAAAATGCGAGTCATGAAAGAAAACCTTAGTATAAAGAATATATATATATACATTGTATGTGTTTAATGTAAACCCTCGATTCAATCTAAAATGTTGGTTGTATTAGAAATTATGAGAATTCATATTTATTATAAACGAAAAGCTCTTAGCATTATTACATTCAAAACTTTACTTTTTTTGTTCAACTGGTTCGGTTTAAATTGTTTTACTTTATATATATATATAACGTTATTACATTATATTATTAGAGTATACCTTATTTGTGTAAATTGCAGCAGTGTACCTAATTTAAATTTTCTTGACAGACAGCTGTGCTCTGAAGAACGAGTGATTGTCAATCTAGTCAATCTTTGTCAATCTGGTTGCAATATTTCTAATAATCGGTTTGCTTTGAAACACACACAAAAAATATTATTAACTGGTAAATAAAATAACAATCAAAGCTTTTTAAATCGTTAGCCAATAATTTTTCTTTACATTTTTATACCTTGATCCTTTATATCTTCAGAATTATAAACACATTTCTGGCAATCTAACTTTTTATACCATATTTCATCTGCGAGAAACCAGTTTAGTACATCTTTGCTCTATAATATCAAATAAATTGAAAGAAAATGTGGACATAATTTTATTAGGTGATCACTATTATTAGTTTACAATAATACCGAGATTTGGTACGATATTCATTTTTCACTAATCGCTATTAATATTCTTAAAATTTAAAAAAGCATATCTTTTCTACCACTATATTATCAAATTATATATTTATATATATTGCAGATATCAGGTATAAAAATACTCTCTATATATTTGATATAATTATAATTTTATGAAGTTAGTTACTGTATTCTTAGAAATATTATAGCATATTTGCTTCTTAATGCAAGATCATCAGTACCAGAAGCTTGGACTGTTTGGAAAATGTATATATTTCCATAAGAAGTATTTATAGATCTGTGCCAAATATCGCAAGTTTGCAGTTTCTTTGATCCTCACAATTAGAATTAATATAATCGGCTGATATAAAATCAATTTTTTAAGCATCCATCAAACCACTTTAGTTTAACTTGACGTTTTTGAGTTTTTTTTTATTAATTCTTGGGTCTAATTAATTCGATATTTTGGTTTCGATATACGTTCCACAATTGTTTAATTAGTAATATAAGAACAGGAGTAATCCACGGTTTGTCAGAAGAAGTAATGGAAAAGTTGCATTCAGGGATTTAAACCAAGAGTTTTGAAAATGAAGTCATAGAAAACGGTGTCCTTGATATTAATAGAATCAAGAGTATGATAAAAACAAGAGAGAGTTGGCAATCACGGATACGAAAATGAGAAATTATGCTAAATACGCTTTTATAATAGTCGAAAATGTGATGATAAGGTTTGTAGAAATGCTCATACTTCTTTAGCAACTTTTATAAGCTCATTTTTAGCCAATCTACAGAGTTTTAAATTTTCCTAATCTACCGGTACGTTCAAAAATTGATATTAGTTCGAGACTAATATTGGTGACGTTATCGATTATATCAAAAATGTCACTTTTTATGACCTGTTCTACCTTATTTTCCATTTTTTTAAAAGGACTTTGATAATCTCCCTTCAAAATGCAGTATCGCACAAGTGTCTTCAAACCTATAAAAAACACCTCTTATTTCGTTTAAACATAAATTGGTTCGCAAATTTTAGTATTTAATTGTAAAAAACGCTTCAACATTCCAAAAATAGACTCTACATTATGTCGACCGCATGGAATACTATAAGGAGCTTGTAGAACTCCCTGGTCGACCGTCAGTGAACGTGTTGTTGCTTTAACCGATTTAAACAAATCTGCCTGACATCATATGTTTCATATCTTTTAATAACTCTAACTTCCAAGTGAAATAATTTTTTTTTAAATCAGTAATCATCTTATTGATAAATTGGTAAAATGGAAAAAGTCAATCACGAAAAAATTACTATTAGCATTGCGCATTCCCATGTTATGTTTGACAGTGACATTGAATTGGTGAATTGAAAAATTGCGAAAAAAATGAAGGCTATATTTTATTTACTTCTTATAGGAATGGTTTTGAGCGGATGATGAGTTTAGATACATATAATTGATTGCATTTTCAGTTTTTATGATTTTCACCTATATTGTGTTTTCATGATTTATAAAATACAGAAACTTGTGTCAGACATTTTTTAGGAATCTAATATTTAAGTGTTTAAATGATGTCCAAAAGTATTGTGATTATTTTGGTATATTTATATTTATTACATTAATTTGATACATATTATTAATTTAAATATATGTAATTAATATAATATATTTAATATGGATTGTGGCTGCACCGTTTAGATATCATATACTGTATATATGCTTCCAGTAGCAGGTGGTAATTATACGCTAAAATCCAATTAAAGTCTACCTAGATATATTTTTTATAAGCTTTATTTTCAGTGTAACGCACGCACAAAGTTACAGGAATATTTTTCATGCAGCACGAACCCAGTTAGCCAGGAATGGGAGAGTCCGAGATCGGGCTCGAACCTGCTCCGAGACAACACCCTCGGCATCCGCAAAACAGCGTCTTAACCACTCGGCCATTCCCATTCCTATTATATAAAATATTTAAAATATATACAAAAATATATATTAGATATAAAATTTGTCATTCGAATTGACACAAAATTTTGTAAATATATAAATATAGATACTTTTACAATAAATTATTTAATTAATTTAATTTAACTAAATTAAATTTAATTCCTAATTAATTGACCTATTTCTTAATGATATCAATAAATCAGGTAGTTTTAATGTCCATTTCAAAAAAATTTCAGTGGTATGTTTATTGAAATAGTTACGATTATTTTAATATAAAAATAAATTTGTTTATAATTATAATTATAATTGTTATATTAAATAAAGTTTAGAATATTATTTATTTAAAGTTATACACAATAACTAATATTTATGCTTTTAATATAAAAGTCGGGGTAATTATTTCCGCAGATACTTCGCAGATATTTTAAAAATAAATATAAATCAGTTGACGGCAATATTTATATATTATTTATTATCTATGAGTTATTATTATTAATAAAAAATATTATACTTTTGTGATGAACATAATTTTAACGATTCTGTTGATTTAGATAAATCTCCTAGATATTGAGAAGAATAAAAAATAAAGCAGATAAATAGTACACAGTTGTAGATACAAGTATTTGTAATAAAAAACCAAAATTATTAAAACAAGTGATAGGATGAAATGAAAAAATACCAACATACATGCTACACAATAGTATACAAATACAATTAATTACAAAAATATAAGTTTTATGCGTTCAGATGATCACTCAATTTGTCCATTTTATATTTGGCTTCAAATAATAATTCAGTATTTCACGAAAACACGAATGTTTTGTTAAAAAAGTATTATATACAAACTAAATATAGCATCAAAACGGACAAAGCATTTAAGATGGTTAAGATGGCCGCCAACACTATTGTTTTAGATTCATTGAGTGAGAAGGGTGCGGCCATTTTGAAATCCAACAATACATTATAGAAAGCATGAAGATTGTAATATCTGTAATAAACAATAGTTAGATTAACTAAAAAATACAATAAATATTGTAATGCAACATCTGACCTGTGCAGGGATCCCGACGCTTATGGGGCCAGGGGGGCAATGGCCCCCCTAATAATATGTTTTGCATGACAGATTTTACATTAAGTGCCCATTTCGAACATTTTCCAGGAAAGTCTGAAATTTCTTAAGCTTTTCCAGGGTGTTCCTGAAATGTCTTTGTGGTTTTTTTTCTTCTGGAAATTGGAAAATGTTCAAAATATTTTAGGAAATAGAACACCACCAGTAAACAATTATGAAGCTATTGATTTTATTGATTTATTGATTGCCTCTAGAGTAATTTCACAACATAAAATGTCAAATTTTCGGCGTTCCGCGCCCATTACAGGCTACGCTTCTCACGTGCCATCCGGTGCAGTATGTTGTTTTTTCAGCCTGCTATATTGGTTAAACAAAATCTCACCTCAGACAAACTCCAGCTCAGATAACGAAGAAGTTCTTCTATAAGTGAACATTTGGCCACTTGTGATGGTTGTGCATCCCTTGCTCTGTTCATCTTTCTAATTGTTTTACTATAATATAGACATTTTTAGCTATAAATTAGCCATTAAATTAGTAAATATATCTAAATAATATCTCATATATAACATTTCTGTGTAAAATATAATATTCCTTCCCTTGATCTTTGCTTGCCTAATTACATTTTTTTCTAAAAGTATTTAATTAATTTGGTTATGTTCTCTTATAATAATCGATCAGTAACTTTGCATGTTTGTTTGCATTATTTTATTAAGTTTTGTTTACTGTTTTCATTTGTATTATGATAATAGTCAATGTTTAAAATATATAATTAATGCAATGCATAAAACCCTTTCGTTTATATACAAACATGTTGTTTATTCCAACATTACTAATTTCTTATTCTAAAATATTCTAACTAGTTTTCCCAAGAAAATATAGTCATTACAATAATAATTTGAATGTGTCAAATCTATTGCTCTGTAATATTTTATAACATGACGTGTCTATTGATGTCATTTCAATTTATTAATAAGTTCTTAATACTAAACACTCATTATTTAAGAAAAATAGACATTTTATTTAATGTTTAGCAAAAAAGTATATTGTAATTGAAATTTTTATTTGGGTGGATGCACAGAATGTTGGGATTTCAATTTACATAATGAAATTCGGAGTATATTGATTATTTATATTTATCATTAATTGATTATTACGTAAGATATTCTGCCACAGTTCAAATAAGATTTCTCTGTACTAGCGATATTCTGTCGACCTATAAATATCTTTTTTTTGCAACCAGTTTATTGTTTTATATCTAAAGTGGCAAAAATTATGGGTTTCCAAATGACGGATATCTTTTGTCTGTTTTCAGCAAAACCGCGCAATTTTATATTAGGTGAGCCTTCTAAGCGCATTTATAAAGTTTTATTACCTACTTACCTCCTGGTAATACGCGAATCCATTTTATTTTTTACTATAATGTTTACGATGGGCATCAACTTGCTACATATTTACAACGACTTCATTGTCTTGTCAGTTCTTATTACCAGACTAGATTTTAACTAATTGAGGAAAATCAAATTAGTAGACAAGGAATAATTGTGTAATTAGTACGCCAGCATTTCATAATTAATAATTAATTATTTATTTCCAGTTTGTTGGGTAGATACCTATGTATATAGAACTCAACTTTGACAGCATCCAGTAATTTTTTAATGTTATGTTACTATGTGAAACTTTAGAAATGCACTATTATAGATGAATAGACATTGAAATTAGAGAAATATTCGCTTCATACTAAGATTCAAGGTGATTTTTTTTAACCTTTAATTTATCTTTTTATAACGATGTATTCTCCGTTATGTCATAAATTCAGCAACGCATTAAGAAATCCCATAGATCAAACGTCTGTATCATTTACGAAATAAGGTTGTATCTAAAATTCTAAATGATTTATTCTAGTAAAGAACTCGGATACCTTTTTCTTTAAATGCATACACAATAGATATCGCATTTAAATGCTTTATTTATAATAATTTAGTTGAACAAAAAATAAAATTGTTTTATATTATATTGCTATGATAATATTTTATTGCTATAAATATTAACCCTCGCAAAGATGGACTTTTATACAGCTTACAGAGTTATAAAATACAACTATTATTGTACCTCTTCATAATAATGGACTATTATTGTACATCTCCACATCTCCAGAGGGTCACTTATAATAATGGACTATTATTGAACATTTTCAGAGGGTCATTTATTATAAAGAACTAATATTGAACATCTTCAGACGGTTATAATAAACAATTGTTATTGCAATTAGCAACTCTGATTATAACCCTGATACGGTTCCAATGCATCCCAAATATATATATTTATTTTCTCTATAAAAATGGTGTTCAGTATAGTTTTTTATTAGTTTTGTAATTGAACTTATCCTTACATTAAGAAGCGTAAAGTATCACAAGTAAAAGATTGACTATGATATAATATGTTGGTCTCCTTCAATATATTTGAATCAGAAGTTATATAAATCAGTTTTATGTTTTTTACCCATTTTAAGAAAATATTGTTATCTTTTGGTTTAAATGTCATTTTAGTGGATCTAGTGAAAATTTGTGACACATAACAAAATGTCACTACGTATGTGACTCTTTTATAATACATAAACTTTGTCTTAGTTAAAATACCAAGGGGAGGGGTTAAATTGACCCAACGGTAATATTGATTGCATACCTTATTGACTTATTAATGCATTATTCATATTACGCTAAAAATAAGCTTATTAAGACATTTTTGTAATATTATGTACTTCCAAGTGCATTCAATCTGTTATGCTGAAACATTGGACGCTTTCTTGTCGCTTGTTGATTTTAACGAAAGTTATTACTGTTAAAAATAGACTTAAAACAAAAATGTTCGCTATATTTTCCCACTATAATATAGTGCATTATAATGGTTTAAAACCCAATCGACAACTCACCAAACATCTAATTAGAGAACAGTATATATATATATATAATCGCCATAAAAAACTACACCATCATGTTTAAAATGATAGATATTATTTAACAGCATCAGTTAATTACTGGTTGCCCAATATGCGAATACGGCTAAATAGGCTTTCAAATGCGTATGCCGTGTTGCTATATAATAGTGCGGGAGCCGGGAGGGTTCTAATCATAATATTGAGTACCAAGGGTTTGATAGGTGGAATGAATAGATCTTAGGTTGCTGAGTTCAGAATGGTGCGTCTTAAGTTGCACAGGCTTGCCTATCGATATCTGTGGGGCCTCAAAGTACTCCAAAAAATGGTTCTAATCATAATTTGGGAGTACCAGGACAATTCTTTGCATAAACACGTAGTCTGGGTCCCTGAGTAAGAATTTACAACTTAAGACGTGTTATCTCTGTCTGGGGTCAAATAAGACGCCATTGAAGACCCCCAAAAATAGGTGCTAATCATAATTTCGAGTACCAGCACCAAATTTTCAGAAATGGTTCTCTAGACACCCACGAACTCAAAAATATAACTTAAGACGTCATTCATGGTGATTAAGTACATTTAAGACGTGGTTAATCCCCAAAAAGACCCCAAAGATGGTTCTAATCATAATTTGGGAGTACCAGGACAATTCTTTGCATAAACACGTAGTCTGGGTCCCTGAGTAAGAATTTACAACTTAAGATGTGTTATCTCTGTCTGGGGTCAAATAAGACACCCAAAACTCGAAATTGTGACTTTAGGCGTTATTTATATGTTTAAAAGAATTGCATTTGTTATATAAATTGGTATTATATTTAATTTACAAAGTTAGTTTAATGAAGGCATATAATAAGTGTGTACTTATCAAAAATAACAATAATAAAATATAGGTTGCTTTGATACAATATGTTTGGCGGTACGTCTTAAGAGTGATATTTATATGTTTTCTAAATATTATATCATATCATATACATATATATAATTATGTTCAATTAACTTTAATATGTGATAGATAAAAACATATATTT
>JAUZND010004543.1:0-32325 GCA_034780555.1 Coelogynopora nodosa
GGTAACAATAAGATTGCAATACTTATATTTAATCTCGCGCAAGCGCTCGATTAAATATGCGTGTTGCAACCTTATATTACATGAATAACATTTTCATTTAATACATAATTAAATACAGATGATAAATAGTTGTTTACAAAACATAGTTTCTGTACCAATCACAAGAAAATAATCTGAACAATATACAGGCATTTCTAGATTGATATACAATATACAATGTAAATAAAAAAAATGATCTATAACGTTTGTTACAATTGGATTAATTCTAACGTACAACTTCTAAAAACAGATTCAATCAGGTGAAATTTTTGTATTATTATTGTATTACAATTGTAATAAAACTACGATTAAAATTTGTCTTTTTCTATGTATTGTAAATCGAGCGGCACGTGTATGACCTGTGCATGTATTGTACCAGTATATGTATATATATATATGGTATACATTTTTTTTGTATATACGCACAATCAATGTTTTGTATTGCATTTCAGAATTTTTACGAAATAATTCAATATTCAATCACAGTTCCTCAGAATTGCATATTATTTGGTAGAACGCAAAATGTTTCACGCATTCAAGAAACACAGATGATCGAAACTGTGAAGCCTTTATTGACAACTGGATATGACAAACCAATCAAAGTAATATAGCAAGCTATATAATATGATAATACAATTTCAATAAATACTTTTCAATACAAAATAAGAATCAAGAAATATATATATATATATAATATATATATATATATATATATTACATAACATACATATATAAATGATATATACATGTAATCATCAAGAGAATCGAATCCTGTACCTTCGGTATTTTTCAATAATATGATTTACGGTATATACATTTAAATACATAATCTTATACATTTATAATAAAACTTGTATTCATACAAGTTTATATAACTATTTTTCACAATATACAAATATATTGCCAACACAACAATACAACTATGCAACCGTCATTTATTGTTACACTTATTATGAGCAAGATAATGCTAGACAAATCATAAAACATTTAACTGAACATTTAAATGTAGATCAATTTGTTCCCGAAACATTTATATAAAACAAAATTGAAATACTGTTTTGTTTTTTGTGAAATACTAAAGCCGTTCATAAAAATGTGCGGGTTTGTGCGAAATTGAATGTTTGTATCGCTGAACAATATTTGTTTGTATATCGGAAAATAGTCTTTAAATATATGGTAATGTTAATGCACACTCATATAATTATAATTATATGAGTGACTTGAAACGTTTGAAGAAGTAAGGTTATATTATTATATAACATTACTTCTTCAAAAGTTTCAGGTAATTATAAATATATACTGACATATATGGACATTATCGGTACGATATTTTTAATCTTACAGTTCTTTGCACTTTTATTTTGTGCTTATGCTGCAACTGAAAAAGAAGCGACACTTTTTTTAAGTGAAGGAATATTGATTGATTATATTATTGAATTATTATCATTTGCCGTAAGCGAAGACAAACAGGTTGCAAAGGTCGGACAAAAAGCTGTCATGAGTTCAATTGAACTCGCAAATGGTATTTATGAAATGTTCATAGTATTTAAATTTTGAAGAATATAAACAAGTTAATCCGTGAATGTTACAATATGTTTAACTAATTTGCTTTACATATCTTGACTATATTATGCATAACACTCGACATTATTTTGCATAACTGTACTTCATAATGAATTACTCGACTTTATCCAAAATAACTTGACTTTATTCTGCTTAACTAGACAATATTTCACTGAAATTAACCTTAAACCACATCATTAAATGTTATACCGCGAAACTAGAGTATAACCATCTTAATTAACTGAATTTATATCATCATAAAATAGAATTGTCCTAAGTATGTGTTTAGTTTCAATTGCATAAATACTGTACATACTGTAACACACAAATTAAATATTTTATTTATTTATTTTATGAATGCTTTATTTTAAGTGTGATGTTTTTAAAATCAATTTCTAAATGAAAGGTATTGAGCGTCTCGCAAAGAACGACACCAACAAACGTCAGCTTGTAGAACAAGGTGTGATTCGGGTCCTGAAATTGATGACAAAATCTAAAATAGCGGAAGAGCGAGAAGTTGCTTTCCTCACAATTTGGACGCTTGCTTTTGAGGAGAAAAACAAGGAGGAAATGTGGGGACAACTGCAACATGTACTTGAAGAGCCATACATTCCTGATTCATGTAAGAAAAGAAGGTTTCAAACTGAGGACAACTTTAAAGAAATTATTGTAAAATTGGAAAATGCTCGAATGGGCGCTGCATGGGTTCTTAAACCAAAAGGTAGACCTGATATTATTTCATATTCAAATTGTTGTTATTTAATTACATTATTACGTTTATCTGTCTTAAACAATATGTAAAACATATTTATTTGTTCAAAAGTGTTATCAGATACATTAAAATATATGTTGCTTATGCAAAAATGTTAATATTAACAATTAAATATAACAAACGTATAACCAAAGTAGTACAGGAAATGTGGATTCGACCTCACAACTTGACTTTGCTATATGTTGACGATTACCTTTGACCATTGTCCATATTGTCCCCCCTCTTTAAGTAAAAATACGATTTTTTAGACTTAGCACAAAACCATAAAAAGTTTAGTCCCATTCCCTCCTCACCATCAGCCATATTAAAAAATTACGATATTTGGACTTAGCTTTGTAAAATAAAATGTTTATCCCTCCGACCACATTATGAGAGATGTTTGCAATACAACTTTTAATTGTTTTTAAAGTATGATTAACAATTTTTCTAATTAAATTGATAGTTTAATTTATCATTTCTCGTGTTCACTTGTTTTAAACAAAATTATTATCTGCACGCGCAAAGACAAAAAATGTGTTGCTGTAATCTCTCCAAAAATGTTTAACAACATTTAATAAATCATTTATATTATTATTTTGCAGGTTGTACATATATTTATTTTACATTAAGCGGAATAATGCTGATTAAATATGTTAGATCTGTCATTTATAAGTAATTGCAATGATTTATATTGATTAAATGTAACATTAAATACCTTTATAACCCAAACAAAAATTTTTCTTTGTCAAACGAAGTCCCTGACAAGATAATAACAAGCAGTAGCACACTACCAGGTCAAAGTGTGGCTGCACCACTCCAACCGGCATCGTCGCTTTATAGTACGATTCCAATGACTAGGTCCATTTGTGAAACAAACGAAATAAGAAGAGATTCAACAACAAAACAAATCATGATCAGTTATAGTCATAAAAACAAGGAAGTTGTTAATGAAATACATTCACGTCTCAAAGGAAATAATTTCCAGGTGATTAATTATGATACATTTAAATATTTTGATTATTTATTTTTTACCCATTTCTGTTTATGGAACGCGTACATTTTTTTCTTTTTTTTCTAACAAATGTAAAGTTCAATTGCCAGCTATAGTATGTGAATAACAGGTAATACAACTACTATCGTTATAATATGTAACTTACAATTTTATAAATGAGATAAAATACGATAAATATAATCATCGTATACTTATGTTGTATTTTATAATTATAATTATGTTATTTACAATAGTTTTGTTTGGATCATTGCTTACACGTGTTTTTTATTTAATGATATAAATATTATACGAAAATATTATTATAAGTGCACTATAATATTTGGGTTATCAACATTATTATTCCAAAGTGAACAAGATTTCCTGGTTTTTGGTTTTTACATACTTACTCTGTCCAATCATTAAATCTATACTTATGGTTATTAGGATACCTTTCGTTTTCTGTTCTGTCATTCATCCTATATGTTTAGTCTAGTTTACCTTCATGTACATATGATATCTTTGTCATTGCAATTTCTATTCTTTAATTGTATAACATATTTTTTTCATTATTCTTCTATGGCATTGAATGTTGTTCTCCGTAATTCATTATTAATAACGTTCCTATATTTCTTACTGCTCTACTTTACATTGATTATGCTTCCATATCTCCATTATAACAATATATGGTTTTTAGATGTAGTCTTCTCTAGGTATGCAATAAATTACATTGCTCATTTTAATACATTTTGTCTGATAGCTATAACGTTCTCGTTAACAGTTCTACAGGCTGTACATTAAAAAATACAAAAATTTAGTAGTAAATCATGTTATGAATGTCATCAACAGTAACCCATTTTAGAAATGTCACATATGTTTAAAATGACCGCCCTGTGCAGCAACACAACGGTGTAGTCGTCTGGTCCATGCTGAAGTTGCTGAGTGTATGGTCTCCAACGAGATGTTGTTCCAGGCTTCTGTTAGCACATGTTTGAGGATTTTAATATTGTATATTTGTGATCAACTTGACTGCACTTTGGAAAGCAGAATACTCCAGATGCAATAGTCCATGACATTTAAGTCTGGACTTTTTGATAGCCATTGTGGTGGTGTAATCAAATCTACTTCTCCCTATATCCGTTGTGTTTGTAAATAATCTGCACATCAGTCAAAGTAGGTCATTCATTTCACCATTGTCAGTACGCAACTGTTGCCTCAATGCGTAGCCCTGTTCATCGCTGTCGATATGTGGTTGTGTGTCTTGTTTTAAACTGTATGTCACATCCGCAACGCCCTTCACAATGTTAGACATCTCAAGAGTAAAGTTATTATATATGTCAGGAGAGAGCTGGACGATGAATGAAATGTATATGTAAAAGCTTCTCTATTTTTACTTTGAGATGAGGGATATAAATTTGTAAGTAGCAAAATCAAGTTGAGTGAACGTTAAAATCCTCATTGAAATCATTGTGCAATATATGGCCATACTACATCATAATGGTATAATGTCTCCAACTCCGTCAAATTTCAACCAATTTAAAAAAAATAAGCACTGACTTATAGCTATTCTGTTAGTCTATCTATTTAATTTAATTCTACTATATAATAAATTGATTTGATCAGCTGTAAATCCCTAAATGTCTATAACTTCATTAAAGTTTAGCCGATTTCCCAAAAATTGACACTAGCTCATAACTATTCAGAATGTCTATCTATAACATTTTATTTTACTAAATATATATATGTTTTTTTAATTAAAAATAATTATACTACTTACAAGATAAAATTAGGCTTATCTTTGTGAGTCATCATACAAAGTTTGATTGTCATAAGTTGTCAATATCAAAAGTTATAGACTAAAAACTAGTTTAAAAATATTTATCTTATATTTGTTAGTCATCATACTTACTAACTTTGGTTGTCATAGATTACTATCCTAAAAATATATCCCAATGAAAAATGTTGGCTTATTTATGATCCATAATGATCCGGATCATAACAAAAATAATAATAATGTGGAGGCGGGGTAGAGGGGTAAGGGAGGTATGGGTGTGTAGGGGGGATATGGTAAAATTTTAAGTGTAGGCCTAATGGTGAACGGTCAAGCGATGCTGTCCGATCGACCTTCCCTATACTACTAATAAGGTATTGCAAACTTTGTGTTTGTTTTATGTTAGGTATGGATCGATACCGAACAAATGATGGGAAACATCATGTCAACAATGGCCGAAGGTGTTGAAAATTCCCAAATTGTTTTAATTTGTTTTTCGGCGGCGTATAAAATGAGCTCATATTGTGAATCAGGTGAGTAATCTTTGCTTCAAAATTATTATATTTAGTAGTGAAGAGACTTTATTTGTAATATTTACACAAAACATATTGTGTCATACTCCTCATACACCAAATTCATATACCCGCATACCTTGACCCGTTGTAACTCCAATGTGTCAATATAGGGATTCAATTTAATTAACTGTTTCAATGTTTCAAGTAACCGTTTCCAACATTTTCAAATGAGGGTCCCAATTAAATAATGTTTCACTGTTGTATAATGGCATGAATTGACCATGGCGGAATTTATAATGTTATCGTCTATTTTTCAACATAATTCTAACATTAGACAAGCTGTAAAATTTTGCGCAGAATAAAGTTTTTCTGCTATAAAGATGTAAACAATTGTCAAATTTGAATATGTTTTGCATTAAAAACATAGTTGACCTTAGTACATTGGACAATTTTTTAATGAAGAAGTTTAGTAATAATAATAGTTTTCTCACCAATGTGCCATAAAAGTGTACTATTTTTTTTTTGATTTAAAAATAGCTGGTACACAATTCGAAATGTAGTATGACCACGTAGTATTGACATTATGACATATATATTATGTAAAAAAGATATGAAGAGACACATTTCCGGGTGGTGCAATAATTACTAACAATATATATATTATATATATATAATGTCTATTGTTGGGACTAGTGGGCGTGACTATTGTATGTATTCATCGTTATTTCGTAAAAACATTGTATTATTGCAAAACATTGTATTCTTTAGGCGAAACAATTAATGAACGACAAACATATTCAAGCGGCATTTATTTTTATTATAAAGTATTTCTATGGTCTCTAAAACCACCAATAACAGAATATATATATATATATGTATATAACAATGCACACATTACATGATTGGTCCTAGATTCAGCTAAATATATTGCCCATTCAGACACGTTCAAAAAAATATTTACTAATTGATTACAAATTTAATGCTGTTTAGAAAATGGTTTATTGTGAATTATTATTAATGATTTGAGTGAATTATGTTTTTTAATTGATTTTAGAAGCAAGTTATTCTAATGAGCTCGAGAAAATCATAATTCCAATATGTGTTCAAACTAATTTCTGTCCTGATGGCTGGCTCGGAATATTGATTGCGGGAAAACTGCATTACGACATATGTGACTCTGAAGGCAATTTTAATGAAACATGTTTTGCCAGGCTTGTTGAAGCAATTCAACACTATTTGAATATTGGTCAAACAGAGAAACTTGTAAGAAATGTATTATTATTTCAGTTGAGTCCTATTTAATGTTAATCATTAATGTTTTTTAATACTTTTTAAAAAATATTATAAATGGATACTCAAGAATACATGTAATATGCAACTGGTATAACTTTTTTATGAGAAATATTAAAAAATATATATATATTTATTTAAAATTCGAACGATCAAGTTAGGCTGTTTCGTTAGATTACACCCAACTTCCAGGAATCCCACTTACCAGAAACCCACTTATCAGAAACCCTATGATCGGAATCCCGCTAACCGGAAAAGCTCACTTAGCTGAAACCCAATTACCGGAAAGGCCAATTAGCGGAAATCCATTTACCGGAATCCTACTTAGCAGTGCCAATGTGGTTAATTCAATTTTAAATACAGTTTTACTTAGACAGTACAAACGCATAAAAATACATACAATGTACAAGAGTTCATTTAGGTAAACTCGTACATACAGGAGTCAGATTCAGTAGACAAGTCATGCACAACAAGTTCAGCGGATTTCTAGTCTGGTGTGCAGTTGGTATGCCACTGTATCAATGTAGGACTGCAGGTCACGCTGCCCATTCTCCATCTGGAGACGCAGATTCTCAAGACGATTATCTAACTCCACGCACTTTTGCTGGTGACGTTTTGATGGCTCTCCGCGATCCAGCTGGCCTAAACGCGCCTCTGCTGCTGCGATTTCATCGCGAAGGGTAGTGGTGAATCTAAAATTATTGTTAATATTTTTCATATTAAAAATTCTACATACATTATTATCAATTTTATAATTAACACAATTAACATAATATTAAAAAGGACATACCGAATCCACAAAGCACGATCAAACACGGCCATAGCTTGATCATGTCATGTTTCGCCAACATATCCAAGCAGCAGATCGACTCTCTGAACTTCAGGGGCATCTCCGGTGATGAGGAGCCATGCTTCATCTTACAAGTGAAGTGGAACTAGTGGAAGCGCTAGCAAACGATGTGCTACATTTTCACCTCTTCTTTATTATTGTATTCCACATAAAGTCCTTCTTGCGTTACTCGTCGCCAAATGTATTGACCAAAATTGAACAGGAAACCTTTTGCTTAAAGCTGCTGCCAAACAATAAATAAGAAAATGTACAAGCCCTTCTTAAAATCTGTTATACACTTAGTAAACCTAGGAGCAAGATGCCGGTCCTTCATCGCTTGTCGAATACCACGCAAAACAGAAATGTACTTTTTTTCAGTTTTTGTTCGGCAACAGAGCGTAAACTAATGGTTTCCATTCGCCCAAACAATTTACTGTGGATAATCAATAGTTGAGCAAATTGTTTTGGCCCACATTTAAAAGTCCCATCAACAACAACCTGAAGCGTTTGCGATAGTTATTTTAGGATAAATTCAGATCATAAGATCGATTAGGATCCTGTGTTCTCCAGCCCTGTCATATATCACAGTATGCTTTACGTATTGTCGAATAACTTTCTAGTAACGCTTCCTGATAACACTCTGTTTACCGCCAAAGGTGGCTGATTAGCAGCAGCAGCTCTTTGCACAGAAGTCTTTGCACTGCTAAAGCTAGAAAAAGATGCAGAATTTCCAGCTTTTTGAGCGGCTGCATGAGCTTCACGGTGAATTCTTGACACAGGAACAGCTTCAGAACTTGCTCTTTGTTTCAGCTCAACTAGAAACTTGAAACGCTTAGCTTCTGGTGTGTGAGGAGGGTAATCTACCGTGTGGTCTCCTGAAATCACAGGAGCTTGTCCTCCATTAACTATGGCTCGACCGAAGCAATTTATGTCTCTCCGCAGGTAATATCGAACACGATTCCTACAGTTTTCAACGCTGAATAGATGCCCTTCGAATAGCAAAAATGGTTGCTTATTTTTCCTAGTGTTAGGCACAAAATCGAACGCCCTACTCTGTAAACCAGGTGTTTCCGCTGGTAATAGGAGATACAGTTCAGGGAAGCACGACACATTTGTATTCCAGCAAGTCAGGTGTTGTTTTGATTATTTTTCTTTTTAACTTTAACATTTAACCTTTAACGACCACCACGGCGACGTAAAGCAGAGGCGTAAAGCAGAAGTTAGATAAATACATTATAGCATTCATACCTTTAAATTTGAAGCAGAAGTTAGATAAATACATTATAGCATTCATACATTTAAATTTGAAGCAGAAGTTAGATAAATACATTATAGCATTCATACATTTAAATTTGAAACAGAAGTTAGATAAATACCTTATAGCCATTTGATTAAACTTATTGCACTATTGATTTTAAATTTAGTGAAGATTTTCCGGTAATTGGGCTTTCCGCTAAGAGGGTTTCCGGTAAGCGGGTTTCCGGTAAGCGGGTTTCCGGTAAGCGGGTTTCCGGTAAGCGGGTTTCCGGTAAGCGGGTTTCCGGTAAGTGGTTTTCAGGTAAGTGGTTTTCAGGTAAGTGGTTTTCAGGTAAGTGGTTTTCAGGTAAGTGGTTTTCAGGTAAGTGGGCTGCCACCGTTTCGTTATACGGTTAACCTAATTAGTGAAGATGTGCACATTACTCTCACTATTTACTTTCAAGTAATTAGTAAAACAGATCAATAATTACTATATTAATATTAAAATGAAACAATTATCTATTTTTTCCCATGAAAACAATAATCCATAACAAAATTGTTTTATAAACATTTAGACATACACTATTATATAGATGTTACAAACTGAAATGTTAAAGTTTACATTGTATTAAAATATTAAATTAAAAAAAACTATAATTTAGAAAAATGGTTTACCATGACTGAACATCGATACAATAATGCATAAGGATGGTAATAATAATTATTATAGTTATTAATAGTTACATCGCTGAATTTTCCTCAAACTGTTCAAAACATAGTAACACTTTTTTTGATTATTATTTTTTTTTAAATTTCGGAATGCAGCTATTTGTATCCCTACCTTAAGAATCCGTAATCAATTAAAATTAATTTAAAAATTAATCTTTGTATTCTTTCATTGAACCATGATTTCAAAAACAAATTACTATATCGTTATTTTGTTAATGATATCGAATATTAACCTTAACAGAATTGTTTTAACTTGTATTTGTTTTAATTATAATATTACAATTTAATGATTTAATACATTTTATAATGGCATATAGCAATGATTTCGCTTTTAAACAATGTGATAAATGATTTTCTGTGTTATTTAAAAAAGAAAGTTTGATGTGTGCAATTAAATATAATATTATCAGTTTTGATTGCGGTACTCTAGCCCTGCAAAAATATAATGTGAAGTAGATTATTATGATATAAATAATATTATTTAAAGAACAAAAGAGTAGTAATCGCTGCATTAATAATAATAATAATAATAATAAGTACTATTTGCAATCCATTCATCAGTAAGGAAACTAGGGTGGCTGATGAGAACTGAATACTTCGAAAACGGTGATGCTCTGTCTCTCCGCTGTTTGTACAGGCTCTGCGCTTATATAGTGTAGGCACATTTTGTACGATTTTTAGGTTTCTTGTCTATTTTTTGATAAAAGCAAAAACTTACTTGATTTTGGAAGAAGGTATCATATATGCTTTAACAAAAATAGGGGGGCATTTTTATGAACATTTTAAAAGTATGAAATCCAAGATGGCGTCCAAAATGGCCGCCAATCACTAATAATGCAATATATTCGCGTACTCGTTATAAAATAACAAATAAAAGGTCTACACGTATGTATGTTTCCACAGTTAGTGTTTTCCACAGTTAGTGTCTGACCTGGGAATGCTCGACATGGTGGAAACTGAATTCAATGACCCATTTAACAGCTCAGCTTTGAATATGAACGCCCTCGAACAATCATATTTTTGTTTGTTTGATCTCAATTTGATCTCAACCGCGATAAAGCCACATTTAAAGCCACTGCTTTTGGAAAACGTCACTGATGCGCACTTCACCATGCCTCCAGATAAAACCAAACCTGACCAAGTACTTTCTTTCTTCTAAAGCCAATTTTTTTTTAAAATATCTATTTATTATGAATATCTCTACATAAATATAAATCTCATTATCTCTACATAAATCCTATTATCTCTACATAAATCTCATTATCTCTACATAAATCTCATTATCTCTTTATAAATATAATCATTTCTACATATACCATAGGTAGCATCTTGGAAAAGGAACACAAAATTAATAATTAATGCAATATTTGCCAGGAAAACATGTTATCCTATTCAACTTAGTGAATTGTATTCTATTGAGTGATTACAAAATATAACGTAACGACTAGTACCTACACATGAACTATAAACTTTTACTATATATTTAAATTATACAACGTGTCTCAAAATATACGCATAATAGGGTATAAGTTTTATGTAATGTAATTATTAAGTAATGTAAAATATTATGTAATACCTATTATGCGTATATTTTGAGACAACCTGTATTTTAAACATGGTACATGGTTTTGTTCGTTTACTTACTTATTGAATAAGCAACACACTTTTTGAATTATGACTCGTTGATATGATGCAGTAATTATTAATAAATTATATAATTTCTGAATAGATCATTTTGATACACTTCGTTCTATTATTATCATTAGTAAATATAATGAAACATCATAAACATCATTAAGTGTTTGAGTCCCAAGCATCACGCATTATGTCGGGAAGGCTGAACAACATCGACAAAATAAATAGAAAAACAGAAAACTGAAATAAGGTCGAATCGGAATAACATCGAACCGGAATAACATCGAACAAGAATAAAAAAAAACACAACAGTTTGTTAATTTCGCGTAGAGCTGATTTACAATTTGACAACATTATATTTTATTTACTTTTTTCTACTTCTCCTTCGTCAATTTTTATATACTAAAATAGTTTAACGCATTTCAAAAAATTGTTTAGTTTACTTTGTGTTGCAATTAATATAATTACAATATAATAATGCAGCCGTTTATGTCCACAACTATCAGCTACTTGTATTACATAACAAGAGAAGCGCGGTATTCATCTTGAAAGATTTTGCTTGGTATAATTCCTATAGTATTTATTTATTTCATCCTTTTATGGCAAATCATCATGTTTTGAAGACGCAAACAATTTAAAAAAAAGTATGATGATATCTTTAATGAAAAATGTTGAGAGACAATTTTCTTAGATGCTCGAAAACCCGTCAGCGGATAATTTCAGCCAAATTAAGAAAAACTATTTTATAATTAATAAATTACTGTTTTATGATGCAACCAGCATGAAATTATATTTATATTTTTTATTATTAGCGTTATATGTTATTATTATATGAGTATTTCATTATGCAAAGTACTAAAAAGTTAATCAATCAATCAGTGAAGTAAAATCAGAAGCAATATTCAAAACAATGACGTAAGCATATTACAAGTTGGATATTTGTATTGTATTCCAAAATTCATGAAAATACCTGAAAATAATACATGAAAATATGTCAATAAGGCATAAAAATACGTGGAAATAGTGCGTGAAAATACCTGAAAATAATACATGAAAATATGTCAATAATGCATGAAAATACGTGAAAATAATCTATGAAAATACCTGAAAATAAAGCATGAAAATACGTGAAAATAAAGCATAAATATACGTGAAAATAATGCATGCAAATACGGTAATGTCAAAAAGTAATACATGTAAAAAAGCATCACCTAAAACTTGGTGCCGAACTTGGCGGGTTTGTTTGGTATGTTTTGTGTCCACTTTCAGCATGTATTTGTACGAGAGACTAGTTTGTCTTCACGGCGAGGAAGGGCCTGAACTATATAACAGCACTGGGATTTGTCGACGAAGCGATTGAGAATTTCTAAAATCATGCAGAACTTGTTTTGACGAAGGTCGCGTGCCATTGTTCTGTTGTACGCAGGGCAGCCCATCTTCTTTGACCATAGCTGCTCAATGGGAAAGCTCCTCTGATTCACAACTCATCGTAAAAAGAGCAAGTCAATAAATCGCTCGACTTCTTCTTCATTGGTCGACAAATTTAGGTGAGATTATTAGACGACTCGTTGGTGCATCTCACGATGTGCTCGACGATGTGATGATCAAAGTGGAGTTTGAAGGCATCCATGTGCGTCTCGATTCCATTACAAACTTGGGTTGTGCCGACTCTTTTAGAATTTTTAAAAAGTTGCTTTCGATGATCATTGTCTTCTACTTTTTCGTCTTCAAATCTTCTAAAATATAATCATCACGTTGAAGGGTTAAAATGCTTTCCAAAACATGATGGGCAGTAATTCTTCTTGACATTCTTAGTATGTAAAGGTCACTTAGGTGGAATTCTACTATGTATACTGCCAACTAGAGTATATACATTATATATCTCTAATCGTAATACACAGAACATCGCTGTCCACGATCTATTGTGTATCTAGGCTGTCATTTATAAAGCATTATACCTCTAATTAGTGAGATAATTGATAATTATCAAAAATCGACCGCCTATAGTGTTTGCAATATCTACGCAAAAACATCATGACACAGTACTTTAATAAATAGAACATAGTTTTATGCTTTAAATTTTATTTAATTATCTTAAAAAATATGAAAAAAAATTGAAATCGTCCCCAGACGGATTTTTGCGCTTAAAGGTATATATATATTTTGCCTCGCTTCTAGTGTGTAATAAATATGTATCGTTCGTTCAATGAATTTCGAAACGATATATTGAAGTATTGATAACAATTAGTATTTTCAAAAATTATGTTCAATAAGCAAAACGATGTAATTGAGCACTTTGTTAATTGAACAAAACTACCAATTTACTAATATATTAAAGTTTATACTTACATAATTTGTTTGTCGTGTGAATTAGACAATGCAAGTGATAATTTAAGAGTAGTGCACTGGAACCAAGTATGTATTTAAAAATAATAATAATTGTTATTCAAGTAACAATTCTGCAAAGTAATATGTTATAAAGAATTTTATAAAGTCCGCTATAGTATGAAATATATAATATATTGGAGTGTATGACATTACGAAGTACTTTTTCTAATACATTAGCCACCTTTTTATTTAAAATGATTCATTATCAATTTGAATGTTAGAAAAATATTATGTTATTTATTAAACTGCGATAATATTGAACAAAATACAAATTATACTTGTTACTGCCTTTTTAAATAATGCTCTTAGATGATTATATGATTCGATAATGCTATGATGCTTTAGATGATTACTTAAAATTATATAATTAAGAGGTAAGGTTATATTGCGTCATATTTAATTATTGAAATTTACAATCAAATAAACTGTTTAAAAAAGTTATTTGTAAATATAAAATACCAAATACCATTCATTACGAGAGACCACTAATTACGAAAGACTAACATTACGATAGCTACGATCGACCAAAACAGTTTGATATGATGTTAAATGTATTTTAGTATTTTTTTGTAGTGCAATTTATTATTCATTCATACAAATTAGCTAAATTGCCGAATACTTATCCGGACCACATTTGCATTGTTATGCGTACATTTCAAAGCTTAATGTTTCTTTATTAATCACATGTTCAGACACTAACACCTACCAGTAGTGTCGTTACTGTGCAACGGGGTGACTCCGCTGAGATCACATCTGCCCCGGTCGATTCCATTGGTGAAGTCTAATATTATGTAAACTAGACTGATGAACAAGTTAACGATTGGTTGAAGAAAAACAAAATCAAAAAGTATGTTAACGACATGTTAATTATTTTTTTGTGTTTTGGTTTTACATATTCATATGAACGTATATATACATAACAATGTCCGTACATATGGTCTTATGTCTAAATCAATCGAATATGAAATATTTCAGGACCTTAACACTTTTGTAAAATATAAGCGGAAACAAATATGCTAATAGATATTTAAACCAATTCTTACTTCATACTTTGTATTTACTCATTAAGTGAAAATGTATTTTTGAATTAAGACATATGATCATATTTCATATTATCATATTATGTACATAATAATATTATAAATATAACATATATATTAAATAAATTATATAAATGTTATGTATGGTATAATCATGTAATTACTTTTGTTGGTACATTAAAAAAATATTAAAATGTTGTCAACATTTATTTATAATAAAATGGGTTTCCGGTTTCGTTTTAGACAATTACATGATTCGTATGTTACAGAAATGATCAAAATGCCTTAGATACGACATTAAAAACAATATTATGTTGAGTTTGAAGACAGAAGCTGATATGATAGTTAGATGCTCAAACAGTATATAGCATATTGTTTTTTATAGTAATAATATTATTTAGATCAATGTTTTTTATAATTTATGAACATCTAAAATAAACGCTAGTAAAAACCTTAACATCATTTAGTAGATGTTGTTACAACAGTAAAGTTGTCCTACTAATAATAACTTGTGGTTATTAGAACAATTAATACATAGTAGTAGCTTAACTGCTTCAATTTATTAATTATGGATCTGGTATAATTTAAAAATTATGAAATATTAATTTAACAAATACCACATACTGATTAGGCACCGGCTTTATGTAATTATTATTTCAGCTCTGTTGTAAGTTTAAATAGTATACGAATAGTGGTTTCTGGCTCAATACTTGCCTTTGAACATGATTTTTGATCTTTGCCACAACCTTTTTTTATGATCTGGATCATTAGGATAGTAAATAAGTTAAAATCGTTTATTGGGTATATCTGTTTAGGGTAGTAACCTATGACAACGAAAGTTGTTATGATGATTCACAAATATAATAACCACATTTTTATACTACTTACATATATTTGTAAGTAGTGTTTAATCTTCAAAAAATAATTTTGTGTTTAATTACATTATCATGTTATTATTTATTTATAGATATTGTTTTTAGACCGTTAAATTTTGGACTAAAAATAACATATTTCGTGAAGTGATTTTTGTTTTTAGCTAATCACTTTTGATGTTTACATCTGATGACAATTAAACATTCTGATTAAATAGCCCCAAATATTATGAATTTATAATTTGTTGAAAGTTCAGTTATATGATAAATCGAAATTAATAAAGACAATATAGAACCAAACAGATAGCGCAATTTAAAAAATTATAAATGAACTATGTTGTAGACCATCGAAATGATTAGAAAACTTATATACAAACATTACATTTTATGATAATTTGGTAAAATTCACTTATATGACCAACTGGAATTAATTAAGACAATACAGAATGAAATACGACATCAAAGACACTATATAAAAAAAAAAAATATTGCATTTCAATAAAAAATAAATTGCACAAAACCACGTAAAATATAACATTTTAAATATTATTTAAATTGTACGTTTTGTATAAGCAAATAGTATATTAAAAGCACATACTAAACACTAAAAACATTAAAATTTTGCATGTAAGAAAATATAATACTTAATGTAAATGAACCATCTTGTAGACTATCGAAATAATTAGAAAACACATACACTATGATTACATTTCATGATAATTTATTGAGAAAATTCACTTATATGTCCAGTCAGATTTATTTTAAACAATTTAAAAAGAAACAGATAAAGTAAGAGACCATATAAAAATTAAAAAATATATATTTATGAGAATAATAATTTATTTATGAGAAAAACATATTAAAATATAACATTTTAAATAATATTAAAAATGAACGTTTGCATAACCAAATAGTATTACAAAAGGACATTCTAAACATCAAAAATAGGATAGATGATACATAACATGTAAGAAAATATAACATATATTGTAAATTAACCATGTAGTAGACCATTGAAATTATTAGAAAACATACACACACAATGATAACATTTAGATCAATATGTAAGTAATCTGTCAGAACCCTCATTGACATCTTCAGTCAGTATTGTCATAATACATCATACAGGTAAAATGTCTACAACTCTGTCATCTTTAATTATTATATATATTTTTTATGTTGCTAGTCTCAATAGTTTCCAGACTATGGAATCAATCATGTATTCATCAATTCTTATGGTCTGTAATTGAGGAATGTTTTCCCACTTTGCCTATTAACAGTCTATATAACTCTACTAATAATTTTACTTTTGAAAATTTAGATATTTTATTATTGTGTATATTATCTGAAACATGTTGATTTTAAATTATCTTTTGTAAAGTAAAACATGACAGATGTTCTTTTCTTCATTATAAATATTTATTAATGTTTATATATCATGTTTCAAATACTTGAAATATGTAGTATACATTCTACTGTAAGTATTACATCAACCATTGTCAACCGACAATAAGTTATAACCGACAGTTTGAAATACAGGGTTTATTTTACTTGTGATTTTTTTGTTCATCCTTTTTTTATATGTATTTAAAAAAAGTATATTTGTGGTTATTTCACTTTTCTTATTTGGCGGTTGCTTTGATAATTTAAGGTTAATTTAAATTGTTTTTTAAATGGTTTGTGGTGTTATTACAAAATGTCACATTATAGTGTTTTGCATGAAAATCTAAAAACAAGCATATATAAGATGAACCTTTAGAAGCTAGTATTTTAGATAAACGATTATTCGAATATATCAATTGAATACACATACATTGTATGACATGTACTTGTATCAATATGGTTATATGTAGAAAAAGCTAGATAATATTGACTATTTATTTTAATATTTTTCGTATTGCCTTTTTTTAAATTTTAGGTTGGCCACAGAAGCCCTTACAGGAAGGACTCTTAAGTTCCTGAAAGAGTTATACATAAATGATCTGGCTGCTTTTAATAAAAATATAGAACAGCCCTTTAATATTCATGATAGGGCATTTTTTGTAGATATTATAAAAAACACGTTTGTAATTTTTTTAACAAAGATTATTTATTGAATGTGAAAGATCGTTTAACTTGATCGAGAAAGTAAGATTTGTTTCCTAAACAAGTATTCATTTGTGTTTCATATAATTATAAGTACAATATGTCATAAAATAAATACATTGTGTTTCTATACATTGTAAGCGTTAATATTTTAAATTCGACAAGTACGTGTTGATTATTTGTCCCCATACATATATAACATAAATAAATCGAAATATATCCAATTTTACAGTTGCATATTATGCTATGTATTTAAAATTCTTCTTTAAATGATACTTAATAAAACAGTGCAGTGTTGCTTGTAACAACAATAATTCTTTAATGTACAGTAATACTTCAAACAATGTTCAATGATTGCATCATCGTATTCATGCTTTACTTTTTAGTAACCTTTCATTGTTTTGATTTAATAACAATTATTTAGTGGAGTTTGTTGTTCACATAAAATATTGTACCATTCATTATCGCTTGCATATGAATGTAAGCTTGTATTGGCAATTTCCATGGACTTTTTATTTTGTATAAATACAACTTCATTCATTTTACTCGTTTATATATTTACATATACGTTGAAGACATTACATTAGGACCTTACATAACCGATAACATAAAACTAGTAACAAATTGATTACATTTTAAAAGTAAGTATACACTGGTATATTATCGTTTATAAATCGTGTTTAATAAAGAACATAAATAATTATGGTATGAATGTACGTACCTCAACTATCATAATTTAAAAGCATTTCTAATTAAATATTTTTAATTAAGAAGATATATATGTATGTTATAATTAAATTAATAAAAGCATATTTGTTATTGTTGGATTAATTGCTATTTTAGTGATTCAGAAAATATACACAATTATGATTTGGCCGTAATTATATCTTTACATTATGTTTATGTATTGTAAGTATGTTTAGTAACTTGTTATTCACTCATTAATTACCTTTCTATAGATCCATAAAAAATGACCTAATAACATGTCCCGGAACATGTTTAGGTAAAAGGAGTAACATTGTAGTAAGTATCCCTAACAAACAAAACGTGTAATTTTTTTTCAAATCGCTTAATATGTGTCAATCTATTGTACAGTTTTGATTAATATAACTATATGTTGTGGAATATATGTGTGTATGTTCTAACACATTTTAATAACGTTCGTAATCAATCAATACAAATAACGGTTCAAATTTCAAATATTATTTTTAAGCAAAAAATACTTTTTAAAGTTTTCTTTCATTCAACAACAACACTTGAGTATATCCTCCATGCATTGTCTACATTTAAATCATTTTATTTTTTGGGCTTTGAAAATGATAACCGTCACAAATAAATACAAATGTTAAAATATATATAAATATAATTGAATTGATGAATTAATGACTGAATTGATCTGATAAAATAAACTTAAAAAAATGTGATACATAATTAATCTTTTTTTTTTCTAATTTAAAGACACATTCAATATTATTTTTAATTTTTTGTTTTATAATGTTTATTATTTCGTCATTCCGTATGCATTTTGATAGATTAATGACACCCATACTCTATTACGGATAAACTTGATAATTGTTTAAGAACATACCACATAACCGTAGTAAATGGTTTTAAATTGTAATAACTTCCATATAATTAAATATTTGGCAAATTTAAAGGGATATTTGTTATGCATATTATATATTATTCCAGCATATTAATATAACATATATCGTTATACATATATACATGCGTATTATTGTTGTGTTAGATTGTGTTGTAAAATATGGTCAGATTAAATTTGGATAAACATTGACAAAACATAATACATTTCTAATATAAATAATAGTTCTAAAGATAAAAAATAATATATATTTTCATATTTAATTAATGTGGTTGTATTGCGTTAAAATCAACTACAAATAACTGTGATATTTCAAAGTTTCATCCTAATTCAATTACACTTAGCAAAATACTAGTGTATCTTATTAAATACATACATATCGGATTAGTATTAGTAATATCACCACAAACAATATGTAACCAATAACATATTATAAAAACAATGTTAAAATAATAAAAATATATTTTGTTAAAAGACAAATTAGTTACATATTTTATTTTAACTAATATTATGTTTGTGTCATATACTCTTACTAACTTTGTGATCAAGACACATACATTAAAATTGACCATTTAAAATTATATATCGGCATGCCTCATTTTTTGATTTAAAATACACATTGTAACATATTTAAATATTAGCCACTAACATTTATTGAATTTAACAAATTCAACATATGCTTTTAGCGGTCAGCAACACTACCGCAATGGAACAAAACATGTTTGATCCCAAAATGTTTAAAAATATGTAGTTCCAATCCCAATATTGTAAAATTTATAATTAATTTTAACAAAATGCATTATCATTATTTTTTTAAATGGATCATTCTTCATTTTATTTAAATTTTTACGAAACTATTATGATTCCTATTTAACTTTATTGAAAATAACCGAAATGTAACAAGTGAAAGCTGCGTAAAACACATATTAAACATAATTATGTTCACAATATGCATAAATCTAATAGAATATATTGTTTAATTGTTCGTAATTTGTTCATTAAAATTTAAATAGTTGATAGTGGGTTACATATATAATAATGACGTGTTTCACTGTTCGGATAATTTCAATAAATTTAAAAGAGTTTTGTATACATATAATTATTTCTACAGTGTTGTAGAATTCGAGAGATATGATTTTCACTACACGTCATATACAGTAATATTCAAAATAAATAATTTATTTAAAAGTGATGATAATACTTTGTTATATATACAATAAACAATCATGCTACTTATGTGTCAAATGAATTGCTATGTATAACTAAATTCTTTTGATTTAGTTATATATATATAATTATAATTATATATATTAGCTTGTTTTACAAACATTAATCTTGATTAAACCTTAAACAAATTATGCAATAGTAATTTAATTAAGTTTCACATATATCGATCAATGTTAAAGTTTGGTGTTACCTATTGTATACTAAGACGATTATTATATTTCTTGGAAAGTTTCTGACACTCAATGCACCCCAACATATTACTTCTAGATAGTTCTTACAACTGTATAGTACAGAATGACAACCATATTGGCATGTTCAAATAAGGTAAACGTTATGCTACTCGCCTACCTAGTCTGTCTCATATTATATTTGCTCACTTTATCTACTTTCTTGTATATGTATACTAATATAGCAATATATTAAGAGGGCAACTATTCTTTTCGCGGCACTGTAGCATACTAAGCATTCAACCTTATACGTATATTATCGATCGATGTCAAAACTAAATAGTTCAATATTTGTGTTGACATAGCTACATCTAAAGTTGAGACGTGATGGGTGTATCACGTGAATTTTCTCAAGCCAAGGACTACTAAAATAGCTGGACGCTCAACTGGGTATTATGCAGGTTAGAATGAATAAGCTGGCTATAATCAGAGTTTTCGGCTGCAGCTGATAATTTATTTGTCATCACGTTTTGTTGGCTAATAGCTATTCGCACCATGCTTAGTAAGCCTATATAATTAAATCAGGCGAACTGAATAATTGTTCCCATTCAAATAACAATTGTACATTATTTTATGATCTAAACAGCTCATTTAACTTTATAATTAATTATTTACACATTACGTAAACCCTTACGTATACAGATTTAAATATTCTAATAGTCATACCATATTTTGTAGTATAGCTACTCAGATGTAATTAGCCAACTACAGTTGTCGCCTCAAGTTCGATGCCATGTCTGCTTTGGCAATGTCAGAGTCTCAGACAACAAGCCCTTTAAAAAGATCCATTAACTAGATATTGACTAATGGGCTGCACGTTTGTGAGAGATAAAAAAATGATGTTGAAAAATTGTACATATTATGTTAGTACATTTAACTAGACTGATGTATTACAAAAATATAAATGTACAAAGAAAGCTAATATGAATAGTTCATCATTTGGTTTAGCAAGTGTTCTCCTTGATACTAGAACAATAAAGTCTTCGTGGTCTAGAGAATTCTCCATTTTTGATCTTGGTATAGGCTTTCTTTGAATGTGACATAGCCAGTGATGTAAAGAAACGCAGACTTTTCCATATGGGTTATGTTATACACCGGAGAAATAACTGAGTTTGTGATATCCAATTATGTATGGGAGAATAGATAAATGCTACATTCAGAGCGATAGTCAGTTGCGTTAAATACAATATACAACTTGTCCATCAAACAAAGCCATCTGAAACGGACCGAGAAAAGCCCTTTTTCTATAGAAATAAAGATGCAGACTGAGTTGCCGAATAACACCGAATTCTCCTTCTAGGTCTTCAGTTTGAAAATTTATAACAAGCCCGTAAGAAATTTGTTTCACCTAAATCAGTCCGTTTGTTATTTCGATTCGTTAATAGTCTTGAATAGGGATACATATGTATCGCGTGAGACATTTTACTCGCATGCAACCTCTTCAAGTGGTAAATTTCAGATAATTTGCCAGAGATGTCATGCAGTCAATTCTTGGTATCCTTTAATTGATTGAAAGAGAGACAATCAGGATATTTTAGCTTTTAATGAGCAGTTGGAGATTTAACATTGAGTATTCTCCAAAAACGATCGAGACGAAAAATGAAAGTCGCGTTGTAGTATTTCTCTTGTAGTCAGAGGGCAGCGACAATAGTTCGTTTATCACGTTGAGGACCGACAAGAAGTACATTTTGTTTTTCTAAAGCAAAGGAAAATACAATGAAGTCACTCCATTAGGCGATCACAATATGTTGCTATACTGTCCTGGCACTTTGAATTCGATTATTTGAGGGTTTCTGTAATCCAGTTGTTTCTGATGCATTTCAGTATAGTTGTACGTAGTCTAAGAGAAGAAATGATGAGGTGAACTGATCCCCAGCAGAATGATTTCCAATCCAAGGTGTCTCAGATGATTTTTTGAACATGTTATGTGTATTTCGGTTGACACTGTGATTGTCATTACTTAGTTCAATTACCTGTATGAACTTGCTTGATTGTATCTGATACGGTTGTATGTAAAAAGTCGGCCTTACGTGAATAGATGGTTATCAAACGGTTTGTACCTTGCCTTACCCACAATGTACACTCTTGGAAACGGATCAATAGCTTTACATATATATCATCTAATAAAGGAACTACTGTTTTCTGTGCACCAACGAGTTTGTCTAAAATAACAGTGAACATTCTGCCATCCTCATCCACCGAGTGTACATCAGACAATCGACCTAAGTGAAAAAGGTGTGCTCAAAGAAGGAAGTGCTAGATAGGATCGCAGAGTTCCGTAGGGCTGTCGGCTTTCAAGAATTATTTGAAAACTAATGTATCAAAACATTTGATTCATCTGACAATTTTGGTATTTCTTTATTAAAACGTGCAATCAATATTTTTATTTCTACTGCTGATGTCAGTTGATCCTAACTTGTTCGGTGAAAAATTCCAACGCCATTAATATCCGAGTAGATCTCTCAAACAGACAGTTATCTATTATGCAAAACATCACATCTAGTTTAGCATACATGTATATTGTTCAACACGGTCTTAAAATATCAAATATATTTAGAAATATTTTAAAATTATTAACAAACAAATGTCCCGTAAGTTTTTTTTAATGACGTAATAAGTTTAATAAAAATTAAACAAATATTTTAACATTTTGAATTGTTGTGTGTGTCAAGTTCAAAATGGATTACATATTAATATAAAACCATAAATTATTATTCCAAGATATGTAATGAGCAGAAAACCAGAAAACCTTCAAAACACAATTTATACCAAATTAGTACTGTCAACTGTGCAACTGATATTTGTAATGTGTTTAAAGAGTTTAGCTGTTTTAAGTTATATTTATAGTTTTGTCTATATACAAATAGAATTACTTGATTAAAAACTAGTCTAAAAGCAAAGTCTATAATGTTACCGTCTTCTTGTGTTTAAAATATTCAAACGAAGAATATCATTAATTTATAGACAAATCATATAATGCAATATTAAAACGATATCACTACGGTGACCCGCTAATCTATCCGCCACTGATCTCCCAGTTTGTCCTATAAAACCAATAAAAACTGGAGTGTTGATGACCGACTATTTTATGAAGACCTATCATGTATGGACTGATTGAAGACCTTACATCCAACCAGAATGAATAAAAGACACAATTATTTTGTAAAATATTTATGCAATGTAATTTGATTATTAAATCTTTCATTGACTTTTTAGACTACCGTATATTATCGATTTATTTATTTATTTGATTTGTCAGTATTATTTAACTGCCATGATTTAATTATTTTCCACATAACATTAATATGTTATTATCCAAAATATTCATAAATTTAAAATTTGTTTAATATTTTGTTTAAAATTATTAATGACATTGTTTGTATTCAATAGTATTGATAAAGACCTACAGGTTGAAAGCGCTCTACACGCATTTAATTGATTTATTATATGCTATGATATGGTATTTTTCATTATATGTACATACAATATATGGGACATAAGGGAGGATTTCCGAAAAGGAGCATTTCTGACATTTAAATACACAGTTAAACTGAAAGTTAAACACACTGCAAAAAAACATCAATTAATATTTATTCACAAGTCAAATATTACTTATTCTTACATATTTAAAGATATAGTTGAGTTTACCATAACGTATATACTAAAAAAAATTTGTTAAATTTATGTATTGTAAAGTCTTTGAAACTCACATATTTTACATAAATAATTTAATTAAACTAATATTCAAATGTGATTTCATATGAAAAATTTTTCAAGGTAAGTGTACACATTTAAATATTGCTGGTTTTTATAGGGTAATTTCCTATAGTTTCTATATTATATCCACATAACATTTTTTAAGAAGGATATGGGGCATTTCCGACACTAAACATTTAGTCATTTTCTGTTTTCTGTATGAACTATTTATAACTAAACAATTCTTTCATTAAACATAATGGTGTCCATACTTGCTATAAGTAACTATATACATATACCATCTTTATTATAATATGTGTATACATTTTTTCAGATGGTGCGCAAATATGTTAGGAAAACATCATTTTATACACAAAATATACATTAAAAATGCTGTGATGGGAGTTAAGAACGATACAGAATATAATTGTGAACTTGGACTACTTGGGAAGTAGGAAACAGCCATCTAAATTCTACAACATACTATGTTACTATAACTATACTGATTTACTTTGTAAATATGCTGTGCAGTGCCATTATGATTGACATTTGCAATAATGTTTTGAAACTTGAAACTTGAAATTAAATATTGATAATTTATAAAAATATAAACTTTATACATTGTTGCTATACATAGTATATGAAATAGTGTTATTCATACCTTTGTCCACATTGTGCTTGTACACAGTTAATTCTATGCTTATATATATATATTAAGTAAATCATAGTTGTGACAGTAATGTAGTCATGTTTTGTAAAATATTTTTGTATAAATGGATTATAAATTGTTTAAAATTTTTTATTATATATTATTATTATAAATATTATTATAAATTGATTAATTAAAAACTGATGTCTAGGATTTCCTAACATATAAAACATAAGTTTTATAAAATTAAGTGAACATACATATTACAATACATTTATTAACATTTTTGTTTATACTTTTTATTCTTGTTTAAATGTAATGTGTTGCCTGTTAATAATCTGAAACGTTTTAACATGAGACTGAAATAACGGATTTATCATTGTTATTTAATCATATTACTGATTAAGTAGTGACAATATTTGTATATATTTTATAATTAAAACATTTCATTTTTTTCAAAATGTTAAATTATGTGATGGTAAATATAGTTATTTAATCATACTATTGAATACTTGTACATTTTTTAAATTAATAATATCCATTGATAGTAAAAAGTGTTAATGTATGTCATGATAAATATCAAACTTTCAATACATTATGTTACACAAATGTTTTTAGATTTAGATGCTTTTGCTATATATTTGTTTATGTTTGTTTGTCGTTTAAAATTACTTTTGATATTTCAGTAAATGACCAACTGTATGCATGTTTTTTTGGTTTTATGACAATATATGTAATGTAATTTGAATTTGCAACACATTAGTTCAAAACGTATATTATTATGTAACATTTTACATCACGTATAACGACCCGCGTAACGATGTTTTGTTAATATTAGTTTAATATATTTTTTATAACATTTTAATTGTATATATTTTTTGGATTATTTACGGAAAAGATGAATTCATGAATTACTTTTTATTATCATTTTATTTTACAATATTGAAGCTGTCAGGAACTTATTATAATTAAATTTCTTAAAACCACCTTAAATTATAATCAATAACGTGGTTACGTAACAAATATTAAAAAATGAGCAAGTTTTGGAAAATGAATACATATTATTTTCCATAACCTAAATGTTGTATACTTAACATTTTTTGTATTGTACAGTTCATATAATTATTTGCGAGAAACATTGTCTATACATGTATTTATTTAGTTGGATAAATATTGTACACTGTAAATAATAGTTTGTTCAATAACAAATATATACTTTTATTAATTTAAGTTAAAATGTAAAACAAAATTTAGAAAATTAAAAGAGTAAAATAAAAAAGTATGACAATTGTTCATTAAATTACACCGGTTAGAATGTTTCATTTAATCGTAATCTAACAACCTTACTACACCAGACCACAAATCACTTTGTGAATTAACAAACTATTGACAACATCACAAATTACTTTGCAATTAGACAAAAATAAATATTGTATACATTGTATACATAAACCCAAAAAATCAAGCTAAAATACACAAATAAATTATATATATATATATGGCTATGCGGCGTGTGGGGATATGCTGAAATATAAATCAAGATCGTATACTTGCTAGTTGTTTTAAAACATATTACCAACTGAGGAATATATTTCAGCACATTTCCCCAGATAGTATATTTAGTAGAATTTTAAAATATATAGTATATCAGCTTTTAAGTATGAGCACGTAGCCAGCATTGAGGTTCAGTAGTGGCTAGCATTTGCGGTTGGCACTAGGAAGACCAGGGTTCGAATCCCGTATGGATCGCGAATATTTTCTCAACATTTGAGTTAAATTTTTTTTTTAATATTTACACTGACAGCGCGGGTTTTTTGTATTACTTGTAATAACACTTTAACTTTTATTGTGGTTTTTCTTTTACACGTGACCGTGTCAACAATTTATTTAACTATATTATTTTCATTTTAAACAAACATGTAACTTTACTAAAATACATATTATGATGCCGAATGGATGACATAAAATATACATACTTTTGATGTTATCTGTTAAAAGCATATTAGGCAAAAATACTTTAATGATTTTTTTCAAAGAGATGATTTGTATGGTACTTTGCATTTCTCTACTTTTATTTATTTTCTTTATTAAATTTTATATGCCATGCAAATTTTAAAAAATATCATATTTCAAAATAGTTAAATTCACCAACATATACGACATTTATGTTTTCATTTATGTAGGCTATATTTAGGGGATCGACATTTTAATTTAGTCATATATGCAGTAGACTACTGAAATATTGTGGAACAATTGTATTATATTTACCGAATTTTGATCTACAATATATGAATCCTTGTAAAACAATGTATTAACTTGTTAAATACTTTGTATACATGTACATACTATAACTCTCTGATATTGTAGGCGTATTTCATAATTTATCTTAATTAATTGTATGATCTTTGAATTACAATTTAAATCAGAAGTATCATGAATTTCTTATCTTAATTTTCCTAATTTTTCCTTATTAATCTTAAACAAATTTAGCAAACCGCTTTGTAAATTCACAAAGTAAACATCTGTAACACGTTTAACAAACATATTTTTCTTTAAGTGAATATGTATAATTCATTTATTATTTTAAAGTTTTCTGTACTTTTTAGATGCTTCATTGCATAACTAGTTCGAAGTATTAAGATATATGTATTGGAAAATGTCTGACTATACAATATGTTACTACATGTGTTAAAGGTTTTCTGATACTTTGCAACAAAGTATAGTTCAAAATTATAAAATATGTTTCTTATTACAAAGAAAGTTTATTACACACTGATAACAAATCGTGGGATACTTCATTTCGAAGAAGTTTTAAAGATATTTATCTTTGATATTGAACCCATTTTGAACACATGCGGCTGAAATGAATGCAATGTTTTGCACCAGAAATAAATAAATAAAAGGGAAGCAATATGTACATGTTAAATATACATGAATGAACAATAATTGAAGTTGTTGCGAAATGATTGTCTAGAAATGTCTGGAAGTAACTTTAAAAAAAATTATATTTCGCATAATTAACTATGTGTATATACCATAGTTCACAATTTTAGATATACCAGTACTCGAATTGTTAGTTTTCCATACATAAATGAGAATAAGTTTTGATTAAATATAAAATTCGATATCATAAACAACAATGTTTTAAATACTAATTCAATTATACTTTCGATTAAAGATGCAATCTTCCTTCCAAAGTTATGCAAAGTTTATATAACAAGATACTATTATTTTTATAAAGCGCCTTGGAAAAGTGAAATTATTGTAACATGTAAGTTAATTAATTTTTTTTTACATTTTTAAATGACAATGATTAGTGTATTTCGTCAGTTAATTGAATCATATAGGGAAATGAATTGATTTACTTGTTTGTACTGAAGTGTGTTTATTAATATACATCATAAATACTTATTATTGAAATAAAAATTACTATGGTAGTCACTGTATGTATAATATATTAAATTATATTTGAACCTATTATTCATTAAAAAACGATGGCAGAATACCAATTGTTTGCTATACAATAATGCTTTTAAATTTCCTTCGATTTTGCATATCATACATTACTTAAGTATAACATTTATATTTGTCATTCGTAATCCTCTAACGATTACAATATACATGCTAAACTTGATTATATGGAAATAATATAATATTGTTTATATAGCATACTATCAACTATATACGTTATCTCAAATTGAAGTTTAATAATTATAACAAATTCATGTTATGAACGAAATATATAGCAAAACGTGTATAATGAGCAGGCGTGTCACGAAGAAGTGACTGAGCTATATTTATAATACAATGGTACTAGCATTTCTTAAAAGTAGATACCAAACTGCATTTGCGACAAAAAGTTAACCCCCCCTTCCTCACCAATATTATAATATGTCTGGTGACGTGGGCGACTTGACTGTTGATTGGTTTAGAGATGTAACTAATTAACGTATTGTGTTACATCAGCATCATAAGAGTCGGGTAGTATAGCAACGTAATTAATACGGTGTAATAACTGGTTCCTTATTTTATAATACGTTATAGTAAAATAATTTGATCTAAAGGTAAGCATAAATTACATGATATGTTTTACTATATGATTATACATTTTATTCTCAAGTCAGATTTCCCGATTATTATATATTTGTTATCCCTAAATTCGATTTACAGTTTTCATGAATAGTCGTGTTGTTTAAAATAAGTAGAATAATATGTTTTTGAATTCACACAAATATGTTTTAAACATAGAGATTTACATATTTTCAAGGGAATACAATATTACACAGACAACATGCTGAGTCCCTATTTAATTGTTCATGTTGATTTAGTATTAATCATACATAAAATAGTTTGTATTAATCGATTGTTTACTTTTTCTTTGTAAATGTATACCTTGTACAGATCGTTCAGTGTTTAATATTATTATGCTAGTCTTGAAAATTAATAAGTACTGTTGGTATGTGTAAATATGTGTTATTTTGTATTATATTAAATCAATATGTCCATTATTAAACTATACTTAAATTGATTTTTACAAAAGTTCCCCATGTTTTCGGAAGT
This sequence comes from Coelogynopora nodosa, assembly GCA_034780555.1. Taxonomy (NCBI): domain Eukaryota; kingdom Metazoa; phylum Platyhelminthes; order Proseriata; family Coelogynoporidae; genus Coelogynopora; species Coelogynopora nodosa. Next base: position 29,694 of record JAUZND010004543.1, read on the forward strand.
TAACATGATTTTTTGTTTAATAAATTGAAGTAGCACACTGAAAACAACACTATAGCTATATAACGGATAGTAGACAATATGTCCAATAATAACTGTTTATACACATCGTAAATGCGTATACTTGACATTTTGGAATCATATCTGCCATATAATAATTCAAGTAATATGTTTATGCCAGACTATTTACAGTATTTCAATCTCAGCAATTTATGTTTTAGTCATATGGATGATTCTGTTACTGAATTGGTGAATAGAGCATCTGAAGTGATTCGATCAAGTTTGAAAAAACTTCAATCATTTCTCATCGCGCCGGACTTCACGAAACAGGAGTTTTTGAATGAAATTTCCAATATAGAATATCAGTTTTTCATTTCAAAAGGCTTGAGTTATGATTCAGAAGAGATATTTGCCCAATCCATTGCATCGTTCATGGTTGCACAGAATGGCGTTTCAACTGTTATAGAAATGTTGGTTAAACTTGTGAACGGTTACCTCTCACAAGCTACTCTCAACCCTGAGACAGATGTTAACAAAACTGTTATTCTTTCAATACGTCGCTTAATGTCGATACTGCTGAACTATTCATGGCATTCAGACGAGTTTTCAACAGAAGTGTGTAAACATGATGAATTTCTGGAACTCTGCATTACAATACAACGAGATTATGCAAAAGCAAGTTTTCAGGATATTCCAGTAAGTCTTACACGAATAACACTCATCACACGTGTGTTCATACTTATCTTAAATTATATACATATATATATATATTTATACTATCGTGGTATAAATTTATACTTAATACTCAATTTAATAATTAATAATTAATTAATTCATACTTACATTACACTTAATTATAATTTAGTTATGCATTGATTTTGTTCAGTCATAATATACATTTGACCATGTAGACATAGTACAACAAATGATGGTGTATGTACATAAACTTATGGCAATTTTGGGTACATTCATATTATAAAGATTCATATTGTTTGCATTTATCTAAACTTATATGTAAAATAATTATGGTAAGTTTCAGTATGTTCGATTCTTAAGAGATACAATATATATGTTTATATATATATATTTGTATATTTACGTGGTCTGGACTAGTTTTGACGTGGCCATGATCTGGTCAGATCACATCATTCACAAAATATAACATTCTGCATTTTTTGCATCTCAAATCATTCCAAAACTAACATATGTTTGGCACAATCAAAAACAAAAAAAAATATTACTAACAACACAAAACAATGTTTTCAAATTGTAGTCTTGTTTAGTTACAAAGAACGTAAACAAAACATACTAAAATGGAGCTCTATGTGTAAAATATGCATCCGTTTGATTTAGTTTATAGTATTGTATTTTTCAAATAATGAGTTGTTTAGTAATAAATAATTAAATATAATGAAAGAGTATCATTCAGAACATAGTTTTGGAATCCAATATGAGAAAATATGTTTAAATTTAAATATACACTTGTACTTACATACTCGAAGTTAATGTTATACAATGTACATTATATTTTCAGAATTTTAACAATATATTTTGTAGTTCCATCAACATTCCTTACAATTGCATGCTATTTGGTAGAACGCATAATGTTTCACGCATTCAAGAAATAAACATGATTGCCACTGTGAAGCCATTGTTGACAACTGGATATGACGAAACAATCAAGGTAATATCAATTGAAATAGTAAGCTTCAAAACATGCTTTATGATACTTATAAATAGTAGATTTTACTTTTTACATTTTTATTATAGTATATACAATTGATTTATGTATAATAACTTATGGTTTCATCATTTGGATTATCCATTTAAAATTTAAAATATAGGATTTGTCCAATCAATTTTGCAGTGGTTTCATAAACAAATGTTTTCAAATTATAACTTCTAAAATATTTTTTTTTTGACTTCTGTCATATGTTCAAGTCAAACACAATATTATGAATAAATGTAATTGTTTACATTATAGTTATACACTTTGAATACATGCTTCATAATACTAAATAAACTAAAAAGTCAACAAATGTCCCACATCTCTGAAAACTATAGTTTAAAAGTAATAACAGCTGCGATGATAATTACAGTTAACTATAGTTTACTACAGTTAAGAATGCATCTAAGGGCATTTAAAATTAGCATAGATTTATTTTTTGATCTTTTAAATCAGGAGTGTTCCCCTAATGCAGTTAACATTTTAGGAATTCAGATACATTTTGTTTTGCTTCACAAGTGTATCCCGCAACAGAATCTTTCGTTTAATATGTGACAGTCGCTTTGATATTTTATTATTATTTTTCAATACTATTAAATCTTTTAAAAGTTGATCATCACTACAATAATTTGTAAAAAAATTATATTTTTAGCAATCTTATTTCAATTATACTTTACATTTAATTAAAGCTATAATATGACACAGTATATCAATAGTACAGTATGTACATGCAATTTTAAATTTCCCTATTCGTGAAATCCCAATTGGCCACTTTCCTAATTTGCCACTGCCCAAATCGCCACTATCCTATTTCGCCACTGTCCCATTTTGCCACTTACGATTTCAAACAAATACAAATACAAACAAATACACTTGATTAATATGTAAGTAAAATAAATCAATTAAGGT
>JAUZND010004544.1:0-11656 GCA_034780555.1 Coelogynopora nodosa
AGTTGTTTGAGGCGGCGTTGTACTGTTCGTAAACTGAGAATTAAACAAGATTCAGCAAGGAGATTCTTCAGTTCATTAACACATGCTAATGGATGCTATTTGAGCAGTCGTACAAGAAGGCAATCATCATGATCTGTGATTTTTAATCGTCTACTAGATTGACCCCTTCGTTTAGGCGTTGTTGACTCCCGTCTTGTAATGTTGCACTTTATTTTAATTACTGATGCTAGACTAACTCCTACTCAACCTGCTATTGCACGAATTGAATAGCGATTTTCCCGAAGAAGAGTTTCAACTACCGTAACCTGTTGAACTGTGAGATCTTTCTTGCGACCCATAGTTTAATAGAAATTTTATTAGTTTTTTTTGGTATTTTTTAGCTTGTTCGTAAAATTTGGCGCGAATTTACTGTAGACACGAATTCAAGGAATTTAACGCAAATAGTTACCATTATTAGTTTTTTCTTATTTTTTGAGCTTGTTTGTAATATTTTGGCGCCCACTGTAGGCTCGCACGAACACCCCATTTCTAATAGTGAGCCTTTCATACACAGTAATTTAACTAAAATAATTATCGTTAATATCGTACGATAGATATCATTTTTCTCGACTGATACTAAATTGATATTGTTTAAAAATATAATTACAAATCGTTAATTGGAAGCGGATGCGAATGTTCCCTTAATTCAGTCGTAATCCGAGATTAAAACAAATTCTTTCCGAGATTGACAAACTATTGCGACTGTACCTCTTACGACTGTTCCAGTTACGACTTTAACAGCAGAATGGACATTCTCGGCTCTTAGGCGTTTTAAAAACTATTTAAGAGTATCAATGTTCCAAAATAGACCGAACCACGTCATCATCTTGCACAGTCACCATGAACGCACCGATTCTTTGGATTTGGTTTCAGTAGCATGAAACTTCAGTGAACGGAACGAGTGACGCGATCATTACTTTGGCAAATTCTAGTTCCATTGCAACATAAAAAATTTGAGACTGATTGTGCATACATATTTCATTGAGTTATGTTTTTTTGCAAAGTTACCATTATATGACGTTTTCACATTTTAATTTGCACATATATTTGCACGTAGGAAAGGTAATATACACTAGACTAGAAGTATGTACAATTATTATGTAACGGACTTTATGTATACAGAGCCAAATACATACTTACCGTGTACAGCATACCTATTGTTTTATACGAATTTAAAAAGAAAAAAAAAAAAAATTATTAAAGCGGTTAACTTTTGTTATTTTTGGCACTTTATAATGTATAATTGTAAAAAAACAATATATAATATATGCATTTAAACAAAATTTTCTTTAGTACGAGTGATCTAAAAAATAGCATTTTTAGAATTTTTTGAATCTGAGCCCCCCATGTTTTAAACTTTACGACGTGCTTGCAATTTTAGGAAAATTTTCAAATATAATTTTCATTAAGGTTACATAGCCGGAAGAACGCAGCTGGCGAACCGAATGTTCCATGCTAATGTGTTGCAACTTCATTTGTTTGATTTGAGGAACTCAAATTTGAGAATATCTCGTGCAGACATGGAAAAATTACATTACTATACTCCATTTCTTTAATCCACTCAGCATGGCAAGAAACTCATTCTTAATGGAATTGCACTTTTCCATGATAATGTAGTACTGATGAAATAGCATATAGAAAACAATCATTACCTTTGTCTACATTCAACACAGATTTTTTCGAATTGAGCTTAGGATAAAAATTTCTGAAGCACCTATTTTTCCCGCTTGTTTCTGATTGAAAGTTGGTGGTATAAAAGGCTCTGCACAGCACTCCAGAGCTCAATTTTTTCTATTGTGCAGAACAGATCGGACCTCCTGCCTCTCTTATGATGTTCGAGCGGTAAGAATACCCTGTATATTATCTTAAAGATACCAGACATAGCCGGGGAATTTAGAAATTAATTTAAATAGAATAACAATACGAGGGTCGTCAATGATTGCCAACGCGCCTTAGGTGGATCTGCCGGATATCAAAATTGGGCCTTACAGGGCATTCAAGACAGAAGAAAAGACGATGTCGTTTGTTGATGTTAAGAATAGCCGCGGTGAGAATCTTCATTTTCACATCTTTAAACATATCTACGCACGACTGCTCTCTATGGAAGTGAGCCTAATAGAGCACTCGCCTACCCCTTATTGACTGAGGATATTTCGGGCGTTAATCACCTGGCAGACAACTTTATGAGTCTAGAATCAGCTGTGTAAAGAGGACATGTATATTGATATAAATGAAAATTTTCAAAGTGAGGGAGAAAATATCAACTTGAAACCTATACGTGTTCACTACATGGTCAATCCACTTCTACACCTATCTTTCAAGCCAATTTGGGGGATTTACTTTGCCTAGCAGGTTGCCGGGATTCTTGTCTTCAATTAGGCTGGTGAACCGCTAACTATGGAAAAATTGTGCCACGGAAAATATCAATTTATTCTACGTTGCAATAGCGTTTAACTCGGCCAACATTATGACACTCCCTGTGTGGCAAGCTTGAATCTTCGTGGTATACAACTGCGTCACGAGTCGATGGATACTCTCCGCAGGATATCAATTCGACAGATCTGCTTACTGATGGACGGGGGGCTGACGACGATGCTACTACGAAAAGTCTGGAGACTGCTCCACCGGCTAAAGTGAGTAATGGGGCCATCGCAGCATTATCGTTTGTTCCATTTTATCCGTAGAGAGAGTAGGATAGTCAAACCTGTTACCCTTTACCGTCTGCTCTTGTTACAAGCTTTTGTAAATGACGCATACAAGAGGGAGAGGGAGAGCCAGTTGTATCCCAACGCTGGGAAGACTTTACCATACCAGAAACAACACCGCCCAATTTTCCTGCATCGGGGGACAGGGAAGCAGATGCAGCACTGATTGAACTTTCTTTCTGCGGCGCTCAACAAAAGAAGCGAAGGAAACCGTCACTTCAACGACAGAATGCAATTTTAGTGTTGGTGGAAACCCCAAAGAAGAGGATAGTCAAAATGGTAGCGTCGTAGTTGTAAGTAATCACTATGTGACTCTCTATTTTGACTATTTAACGATGACTATATGTTCCTTTTAATCCCCTTTTGCTACGGCGTCGAACTTCCATAGCTACGAAATGTTTTTCTAATATTTTAACTACTGACTTTTATACTAATTATAACATGTCTCTAGTTAAACAAAATTCTCGATGTTGTACTATTTTATAAAATTATTATACCACTAAAAATGCATACCTTTCTCTGTATCTTACTTATTTTTATATTCAGAATACAGTAAATTTTATATGTTGTAATAAGCAAATCCGTGTTTTTTTCATTTTTTAAAAGTGGTAAATTTATTTTACTTAATTTTAGTGGTTACTTTGATGCAAATCCTAAAGATTGTATTGTCATGTAAATGCGGTGTTTTGATGCCTATATGACATCTCAGACATGTGAAAATATGGCTTTCCTTCAGATCCAGACTACTGCCACACTAACTGTTTTAATGTATATTTGGGTAAATTTAACACAAACCATGTTCTGTCTCTCTAGAATATATTCATTTTAATATTCATCTATATAACGTTTATCAATATTGGGAGGAGTAAATTAGATATATTGTTAACTCTCTATCTATTTGTCATTTTTTAATATACATTGGGTAAAATTAAAATAAGCTGTATATAACATCCATATTAATGGTATATTTATGAACAATACATGTTATTATCATGGAAACACACCGAATACATCATAAAATGGTAATACACCTCAATATCATGTTCTAGAAATGTCATTAACAGATTAATTAAAGGACAATGAAATGCGAGTTAACTTGCCTAATACTTGGTATGACCTCCTTTATTGGCGATAATTGCTGCTAATCGGCGAGGCATTGAGTCAGTTAAATATAGGCAATATGCCGCATCTATTGTATCTTTGTGCACCACACAAGTGTATTTTTTTTCTTAAGATCGTCTAGTGAGGTACACCTGTATGCAGAGATTTTGTTCTTAAGAATTTTCCAAGAATTCTTAATAATGTTAATGTTGGGTGAATTTCCTGGCCATGGACTAATCATTTCAATATTCTCTCTGGCCAACCAAGCGGAAACTGCCCTTGAACACTGTCAGGGTGCACCATCATAAAGAAAATGAGTACAGTTGCGTAATTCCATGAATAATTGCAGTTTTTGCTGAAGTATTTGGATGTAGACTTGACCATTAATGGTGGCGTTTGGGGGCATAAACCACAGTCCACCTCTTCCTTCATCAGCCATACACCCCCAAATCATTCTGGAAGGCAGGTGTTTTGTAGTTGGCCACAAACCTGTTATTAAAACGTTGACCAGGTGAACGACGTACCCTTGACTTGAAATTATCAAATTGGCGTATTGAGGATTCATCAGATAAAGGTACATGGCTCCAATTCTCACTAGTCTAGTCCTTGTACTTCTTAGCAAAAGCTAACCGATCCCGGATATTCTTGGCGGAAAGTGACGGTTTCTGTGCTGGCTTGTATGACCGTAGTTTACACTCCATCTGTAACCGTTGACGAATAGACCTGGTGCTCAAATGCGTTGGCAATTGCGTTGCAATATATGTACGAAGAAGTAGCTGTTGGATCTAAAACCACAAGTCCCTTTATCATCGGATCAATATGTGGGGTCGTCGACCTTGGCCTTCCAGTTTGTTTAACTGCCAAGAAAGACCTCATAGTAGCATGCCTTTTTAATGCTCAAGATACCATGGACTGTGCAATGTTGAGACGTGCTGCAATGGATGTTTGAGTCATGCCAGTATCACAATAAGCAACAATTTGTGCAGTCACATTGCTTGAAATTGTGGCAGATCGACCCATCACTAACTAACAAGCAGAATTGTGTGTAGCAGTGAATTGTCATACAGTGTATTCTATTTCTCTTCTAATTAGTGCGATTTCAATAGCTAATCAATTATATACAACTATCAACAGCGTTACATGTCTGCCTCTACATATAATATTGATTTAACACAAATTACGTTAATAAATAACGAATATGCTATATTTTTGGCCATAGCATTAACTGGTCTATTTAAAACACTATAAACTCCGGAGAGAGCGATTGTAAATACGACTGTCCATGTCAAGAGTAAGAAGCAGAATGAATTTGAACAGTGAAGTCCACTCTAATTATACTTTTCCTTATAAGTTTGAAAAAAAGTTTTAAATTAAAAAAAGATATTTGGGAGGGGTAAAAAAATCAAAATTAAAAAAACATTTAGGAGGGGGGGGGGGGGGGGTTGAAAAAACTTTAAATTAAAAAAACAATTGGGAAAGGGGAGGGGGGAAATTAAAAATTGAAAAAAAATTATGGGAGGGTTATACTCTATTTATAGTCATGAGTCACGACCTATTTATAAATGTGCTCGAATGGACTGTTCCTATACTACTCAGCATCATAAAGAATTTCCGACTTGTTGATTCCTTGGCCTTAAAATCGTCTTTTTCCGTTTGAATTTAAAGACAAAATTTAATATTTATTAATTAATTAAATTAACATTAAGAGAATGTTTACCCTTATACCAACATATTATCCGTATTCAATTTCATGTGGCTCAAGAAAATTGATTAAAGTTCCGTTACCTGAAGCATATACAGATGAAAAATGGCAGTCCCTTTCAAGTTCAAAGAATTGAATGTTTTTCTATTTGTCGGCTTGTTGTCTTGCGAAAGTTAAATAATATTTTAAAGATGCGTGATAAATTCTGTTTATTGTGTTTTCTCCATAATTTGGATCATTATTTTTAACTAATCTTATATCTAATCTTGTACCTGAAACTTTAGAATTATATTCTGACAAATGCTTTTCCCCAGAATATTTTGACCAAATAAAACCAGGTATAATGAAAATAATTTTTTTTAAATCCCCACAACATATTATAAACATTTATTTTTAGAATAATTGTTTTTTATATAAATATTTTAAAAATGAATTAAACGATTTTGTGGCGACAAAAGCTATTCGCGGACAATTTTTAAATATAAAAATATTTAAATCTAAAAATGGTGAATTTGCGAATTTTCACTTTAAAAACCATTAAACGGGAATTTGCGAAGCACTTTTAAAATAATTTATTTTATTTTATCATTATTACCGATTTTTAAAAAGAATTAAAAATATCATTTGATGCAACGCTTTATATTTTCTTTTTAATATCTGAGATAGTATAAAAGGCAATATGCAGAACGAAAAATGAGTAATTCGAAAATTCACGAATGTCCACCTAAAACTGAAAAATGAGGGATTTGTCATGCAAATTCAAATTCAATAGGTGAAACTAATATTATTTAAAAATACTATACCTGTAAACAATTATCTACTTATCTCCCTAATTATAAATCTAATAGTCAAGAAATAGGCTACATTAATAATAATTTACATTAAAATATTTCAGTTGATTTATGAACTAAATAATAAAGAAAATATTTAATGATTTTTTAGGTCAAGTATAGCATCAAGGAAAACGAATGTTGTCTATTAAAATTATCTGTTGTGGAACATTTAATAACAATAAACGAGTGCAATTTTACCCTGGGTTGCAAACAGTTGAGTAATGGAATTAGAATTGATACCATTATTGAGGCGTCAATAAAATTTGACAATTTTGATGTTAATGGACATATACCAAGTAAGTTGTTTTAATTTTTTATAGAATTAATATTGGTACAGTATAATCAAATGAAGTTAACACTTTATTATTAATAATATTGTGTAATATGAATTTAAAAATATGAATTAGAATAAAGTGCTAACATGTTGAACTATAAAAAAGTAGTAGTTGTATGATATGGTTGATATTATTTTATTTGACATTATAAACCTCCAGGTTATGAGGAACGAGATACCAACATTGACCCCACTATAATTGTAAATAATGGTGTCAAACCTTCTGAAATGGACGTACAATGTATGTAGTGCTGGGAGGGTTGGTTTGGACTACAGAGACCCCAAAGTACCCCCTATGTAGGAGCCAGAAATGAGGAACTATGTACTGAATAAAATTGGAATAGATAGAAGCTTTATAGTCTACTGTATATAAATTGAATAGTGATAGACATTTCAAGTTGTTGTTTCCCTTTGGCAGGCGTGCTTGAATGACCCTATACACCCTACAATATATTGGAGTCAAAAACGAGGAATAAAAGTAGTATTGGAAATAATTTATACGTAGTATCTTTTTGTTTATAATTAAATGTAGTAACATACATTTTTAGAAAAACTTTAAAAAATCATTAATTTTTTTACTACAACATGTAGAATATCAATACATATACAATTTCTCATATGTCAGGAGTGATCAATGTTATTGGTAATATACATTACAAAATATTATTATAATATAATGTTTAAGAATAATTCAATAGGCCCTAATATATTATATTATAGTATAATAAACAATATACAACTAATGTGTCATAGAGATAGGGGTTATTAGAAATTTAGTTTTGAACGTATTATTGTTTATAATTTACTATGCGGTTTAAAAAACAAATTACATAAAAATTAGGTAAGTTTAATTCTGTATAATAACATAAGAACATAATAATAAATGGAGTTTTTGTTAAAGTAAACAATCATCAAATTACGTACTAATGAAAACTGATTTGAACATAAAAACCGATACATTAATTAATTATTCTTCAATATCAGATTCCTTATCACGGTCATTCCAATCTTCGTTTTCTTTCTCTCTATCGTCGTCGTCGTGTTCCAAACTTTCTGAAAAATGATCGTTGATGAAACGGCAGATTCAATAAATCAGCATGGCATATTATAAGCATCCCATTTTCCACTTTTAATCCATTATTTTGAGGATCCATTTCTTTATCTAGCCGTGCGGTGTATGCTTTTTTCCGTTTGGAACTTATATATTGTAATCTATATATTTTCATATCCAATTTTTTTACACGGAGGAAGAATATCACAATATATTTAACATACCACAAAGGATTCTCCGACTGACCCGGACCACTCATCCTTTTGGAAATTGTGTGTCTAGCTTCATTGATGTATTTAAAACCTTTCTGACCGTACATTTAACAGACAAAAGCAGATAATGTTTCTCACTCAGGAGTATGGGTGGCGGAAGATCCGAGAAAGCTCGTACATATGTAGCATTTTTTGCAGGAAATCCAGTTGGTTTACCATGCCTTTTCTGTAAAAAGCTGCTGTAAAGTCAGAACCTGTAAAGGCATGTAGATCTAGTATTTGTAATAATACCTGGCGTCTTTACTTCAAGTTGCGCAGCTAATACTGACACATTTATTATTCATCTGTTACCGGCGCAAAAGTCCATATATACTTTCTTCGTGTTTTCAGGATTTCCAGTAACTGATAGAAGTATTACAAGAATGTTAATGTCGGATATCTGGACAAGAATATTATTATTACTTGGAGAAGATAAATGAAAGTAAATCAACGTGTCTCCTTTTTCGTGGTCACCTTGAAGTTTTGTTGGCGCTTCCACTACTATCGAATCTATCTCATAATTATATTTCAACATGATAGTGGTTTCACCATAAGATACCACAATATTTTTTTGCCAATTATCATTCCATAGTAATAGTTCTTCCATTATTTACTATAAACTTTGCCAACTTTTTTTTGAAAGCAGAATTCAGGTATTACATTTGCTCTACAGGGTCTACATCACTTTACAGATTTTGACTTTACAGCAGATGTTTACAGAAATTTACAACTGGATCTTTTAAAGAAAAAAAAGCCGCACATCTACGAGCTTTCTAGGATCTTTCCAACTTACTCTTGACTTGAAAACATTATCTGCTTTTATCTGTGAAATGTACGGTCAAAACGGTTTTAAAGCCAGACACACGATTTTCAAAAGATAAGTGGTCAGTAATCTGGGTCAGTCGGAGAATCCTTTGTTAAATGTTTAAAAAATCTATTCTGATCTTCTTGCTCCCTGTAAAAAATCGTTGGAAATGAAAAAAATTATATCCCAATATATAAGTTCCAAGTGAAGAAAAGCATACACCACATGACCAGATAAAGAAATGGATCCTCAAAATTATGGATGAAAAATGGAAAACGGGATACTTATATGCCATGCTGATTTATTGGGACTCCAGTTCTGTTAACCATCATTTTTCAAAAAGATTGAAACTCGACGACTACGATGAAGAGAAATAAAACGAAAAATGGAGTGACGGCGATATGGAATCCGATTAATTGACGGATGTTGGCAAACTGACATAAATGTATGGTTTTTTTATGATCAAATCTATTTTCATTAGTATGTAATTTAATGATTGTTTACTTCAACAAATCTACGTTCATATTTATGTACTTGTCTTATTATACAGTTTGAAGCTTACCTATTTTTTATGTAATTTGTTTTTCTAACCTCTTAGTAAAATACAAATTATTTTACGTCCAAAACAAAATTTCCAATAAAACTTATCACTCTGACACATAGTTGTATACTAGTTCTCTCGACTTTTTTCCCAATTGTGTGAAATTTAGGAAAATATTTAATTTTTTTGTGCAAAAACCGTGAAAGTCGGCCTTATCAAACTCAAATCGGACTCGTTCAAAATTTTTATAATTTTAAATTTTATTACATGTGAAAAATGTGTTATTGATTTTGAAGATTATTAACCGTTTTCAGCTCTGTAGTAGGTTAAAGTTATATGTAATTAAAATGTTGTATCTTCAAACAGCCTGTGGAGATAATAGTATCATGCATAAGCAAAACATATAAAACATAAAAAATAGTTTTTTGTGAACAATAAATATACTTGAAAAATTAAAAACCTCATTTTTTGACGAAAATTGTTTTCGGCTTTTGTCTGTATTTTTCCTTTTGCAAAATATTTTTGAGTATTATTTAGCATATTTTTATTTTCCCATGAAAAATATAATAGTACAATAATGAGATCACTAATTGATTTTTACTTAATCAAAAAAAGTGAACTAAACTATGCAATAAGCAAAATTTATCTAAAAATTAGTAACATTAATATTTTACAAAATTAAAATATTGTGTTCCGCTTTACGTGTTTACTTAAAAATTATTCTTGAAATTTAGAATTAATAAATAGCCAATGAAGAGATTAATATCAAAAGCTAAAGATATTAAATTGTTTTTAATGCTATGTATAAATTGTTAAAGTTTTATTGTGAAGAAATAAATGATAAAAAATAAAAAATAAATTAAATAATTATATATTGACACTCCCATTTATAGGCGAAAATGTGTACCGAATTTTGACTTATGTTAGCATTAGCAAAATATTTTTCAGTAGCATTTACCATATGTAAATAGCCCGTAAAAACTGAATTAACTCTGTAAATAAATCGGTAACTTAAAAACGGAACAAACTATACGCTATAAACACGATAAATGTAATAATTAAACATTTTTAATAACCTCAATAATTAGATTTATCAACAATCTATCGTAATATATTTAGTATCAATTTGTAGAGTGTGAAAAACTGGAAAGGTAGTATGAAACGAAATAATTAATTTTAATGTATGTTTCTAAAGTGGTTAAAAATTTCCGTTTCAATTCTATCCTACGCATGCGAATTGATACTTGTTATATTAATTTGGATTATATTAATTTTGAATTGCCAGAAATAATGTATTTTGACAATATGAATCGCCGGGATTAATATCAATTTTAAATGTGACATACTTGGCATTATAAAATGTATATACAGCAATAATTTTCAATCGCAGAGATTATAGATTTAATTGAAATAACATTTATTAATAAACCCTTGTTAAATAAAAACGGTCCTATTAGTATGTTTTAGAAAAATAGCGTTCCCTATATTGCGATATAATGGTAACATTAGTAATACATTCCGCATTTAAATTTGATACAATGTTGTAGATCATAAAGCTTTAAAGATAATAAATTAAAAATAATTAGTAAAAGATTTTTTCATTTTGAGTCAAGTGTTCCATGTTTTTTGATGTGCTGAGCACATCTAAAAACACTCGTAAGTTTTACATGTTAAATGAAACATTGAAAAATCCTAAAAAATGCAAATTATCGACGTTTTTATCCAAATTATCTCAGGATTACGTTCAATAAAAATTGATGCCCTTACATACAATTGTGAACCTTATAGTCAACTTCTTGTTCGATGCAGGTCAATTTTGGGATTCACTATGTCGCAGATAACCTACAGACAGACAGACAACGGCTATTAGTAAATTTAATTAGTTGGATAGCTCGTCGATTCACGACTCACCAATATTTTCTTAGTTTTATTAAAAGTAGTATAGAAGGGGGATATCTGCGTCAACCCCCTGTGACCTTGACCGATTTTTTTACCCCAGTGACCTTGATGACTCATTTCTAAAAATAGATTATGACTCACCCCCTTGACCTTGATGACTAATTTCTAAAAATAAATAATGACTCACCTCTCCTTCGTCGACATGCTCTTATCCAATGAGCTTTAAGTATTTGGTAAGAAATTTCTGCTTGCCTCTCATTGGAAGTTGGGGTGGTATAAAAGGCTCTGCGCAGCGCTCCGGAGCTTATTCTCCTCTCTTGCACGGTACAGACAACACCTCTCCTCTCTCTTAAGACATTCAAGCGAGGCGAATACTTAAAATATTTTAAATTATC
>JAUZND010004545.1:0-11656 GCA_034780555.1 Coelogynopora nodosa
GTATTTTTATTTTGGATATCATTTTTAGGTTTTTAATGAGGCTGAGGTTTTTACCTAAAAGTCAGGGAATTTTATATCTTTAGTCAGGGAAAATGGCATTTTGTCAGGGAAAATGAGGCTGAAAAATACTATGAACCCTGTTAACAAAACCTATGAGAATCCTGCCAAACAGTGTTTTAATTCTAAAATTCTGGCTATTGGAAAAGTTTAGAAAGGTTGAAATATTATGCAGGCTTTTTGATTTTTCAGGACAGAAGGATTCAAGGGTTATTTTTGTAAATCTGTCATAACAAATTAGGGGGGTGAGGGTAGGTTAATATTAGTCATCACATATTACGTACATCTATTTTGGCGTATAACTAAATCTTTAAAATACATTTGCTTGCTGTGCTAGCTAATGAAAAGTATCTGTTCTTATGAATGTAATAACTACAACAATTTAATTGTTTGAAAATGTATATCTACGTCGAGCTTTTTGTCATGAATATATATCACTTAACTTATGAATGTCTGAATACTATTACTACAACAATTTCATTCTTTGAAAATATGTCAAATATCATCTGTGCTCAAGAAATACCTATGAGCTATTTCATTCATCATCATTAGGAGTTGGTCAAAAAAATCACGGTTAATATACAGAATTCTAGTTGCGCTTAAAGGTGACATTAAAAAAATATATGGAATGATATTGCTGCGCATGCAACAAAAAGGTACCAAAAATCGAAGGAAGAAAAGCTAAGGAAACCACCTACTTTCTCTTCCGAAATTATCACTCATACTGTCTTTAAAAGACTTGTCCGCTAAATGGCAAAAAACTGTCCATTTAGATAATAGTAATATGAATATTTTGCTTTACCACCAATCCTCTGATTGTACAATATACATTCAACCTTGTTTTCCCTATATCGACCTCTTTGTTACGTTTAATACTGTTATTTTAATAACAGAACAGATTTTTATTAATATGATGTATATTAATCCATCCTCTGATTTTAATTTAGAAACTCCTTAGTTAAGTATTCAATATACTTATTCGTATGAGTATTATATGTTTATATATAAATAAATATAATTTGAGTGAATTTGTTGGATACATTACATAATTTCATTTTTGGTTTATTGGACTATTACAGCTTGTACAGCTAAAATGATTACATCTAAATTATGCATTGAAACTACTTTTACAAAGGTAAAAAAAAATTATAGCTCGTAGTCATTATTTTCCGGAATTTCTAAATTCATTCTAAATCACATACCTGATTATGACATGTTTTAAAGTTGATAATATATTACAGTTGTCATAAAGTTGAATACTTTGTCCACACATCGTCAGAAGAAAAAAGTGTATTGTTCAAAACAAAATCATTTATCATAGTACAATAGTTATTCAAATATCTTGTAAACATTTGATGACAAGTGGTCTGACCGGCCCATACCAGCAGTTCGACTAGCGTGGAGCTCTGCTATGTGCTCGGCGGCGGTGGTGAGGACATCTGGCGGCTGGTCGAGGAACTGACTATTGTGCCGGGGCAGCCGGTGGCGACCCGGTTTCTAGCCCCGGCCGTCCTGGTGGAATGTGCCCGCCTGGAGATGCCGTGGCCGATGACTCTCAGGCCGTTGCACAGTCTGGTGATGAAGGAGGCTGTTGTGTGTTTCACTGGGTTCCGAGATAAGGACCAGCTGGTGAGTGCGGTTTGAGTTGTGGTCATGTTACTTATTTTTAATTGATTAAATGATTATAAGATAATTAAATAAAATTAAATTATAAAAGTCCCCCGGCTGAGATTCACTTGATTCTCTTGTTAAGCCTGACATGTAAGTCGAAATTGTGTTGGATGCTGTATGCCTGCCGCAAATAGAACAGATCTCGACATCCTTGAAATTTGATTGGCTAACAATTCATTTAAATAGCTTAAAATATACGAATAATTTCCATAAAAATATCACTCAGTAATTTCACGTCGATTAAAATTAACGTTTAGTTACATTTAAAAATGCCGTATTGTAATCTTTATGTAATTGTTATTAGTTAGTATCTTTAATAAACAAGTTCATTGCAAAGAGGATTTTTCTTTAATAGTATATAATATCGTCGATGTTTTGCATAGCTACTGTGTCTCATTTTATCCACTATTTTTAAAATTGATTTTTTCGAATTTTTAACACCAAAATATATATCTAGAGGAAATTATGTTATGCAAAAATATATGACAAATCTTACCATACTTATGTAACCGATGTATTTATAATATACTATGATATATAATTATTTATTATTTACTTTACAATAAATAATTTCAAATATAATTTACAAACTAAAACAATTTATAATAAGGAAAATCGATTTTAATAATATTTTATTAAAATGTAAAACATTTTAATCAAATTCTGGTGTTGTTTAAAAAGTTAATTTTATTATATTTATGTTATATTTATAAATTGTATGTATATTATTTTATTTATATTTTATAAACGTTGATTTTAATTGATAATCTCTTACTAAATATTTACATATTTTCATATTACTTTAAATCGAACGGGCATCCTGGATTGGCATAAAGGATATATTCGGGTAAATCAAACTTAACTTGCCCAGCTGGCGACTAGATTGAATAATAACTCAAAATGATATTTTCAACTCTCATTTTAATATACTTTTATATATTTTTCAAGGTGGTGTTTTGGTTTGGAAATGATTCATTCATTGTCTGGACCAGTCAGCGTTGGACTAGCGGTCTGGACCAGTCATAGTGGCTTAGGTGGAGTTGAATGAATCCTGAAGAAGAGAGTGTGGCATTTTTAGAAAAGTTAGTAAAATAAAGCGAGACTATCAAGTCGGAGTAGACAGTGGCAAGAAGATTTTCAATTCTTCTATTTGAAGTGGAAAACTATTAGTAGAAAAGCGTGCATGTGGCAAATCAATATTCATAAACATGCTATTAGAATGTAATTTATTTTTTGATAATGAACACGCGGATATTATTGATAATAAAATTAGTTTTATGCTCAATTATTATCCTGTAATTACTCTGGATAGAACTGACAACAAGCTATGTTGACTTGTGTGGATCTCCCCATCCCCCCTCAGACACTGATGGCCACGCGAGTGCACGCGATGTGCGGCAGTGTTCGCAAGGACATGGGCGACCGTGTCACTCATCTGGTGGTGCGCCGGCTCACCGGGGCCAAGTTCTTCTCCACCAGAGACAGGGTCACCCGGGTTGTCACTACCGGCTGGATCGATGATGCCTGGCACCGGAAGGAGGAGATGCCGGCAGGGGCGGCCTCCAAGGAGGACTTTGTTGTGAGACTCATCTTACTCTGTTATTGATCTTTAGATTCAACCTCACATCCTCGTAACATTTAATCACTCTCTAGTTTTATTATTATTAAATATTATTCTCTTTTTGAGACTATTTTGAAAGTATCGTGATGTAACGACTCAAATCATATTTTAAGTATTTTGACTTGAAAAGCTTCTTCTGTAACTTTAGATATTTTACTAACTTATTATAATTGTAGTATATA
Organism: Coelogynopora nodosa; assembly: GCA_034780555.1. Taxonomy (NCBI): domain Eukaryota; kingdom Metazoa; phylum Platyhelminthes; order Proseriata; family Coelogynoporidae; genus Coelogynopora; species Coelogynopora nodosa. Next base: position 3,532 of record JAUZND010004545.1, read on the forward strand.
ATTAATATTTTTGTGTATGTTATGTTTATTTTATATTTCATGTTGTATAACAATTAATATTAATAGTTTAAAAATACACAATTTTTTCATGTACATTTTGTAAGTTGGTAAAAAAATAAGGTAATGTATTATGAAAATGATGTAATGTATTGTTAATTTCAAATAAGCCATTTGTATTGAAATTGATTTCAATCGATTTTTCTCTACATTAATGGTTCATTCGTTTTACTCATGATAAATGCAGCTACCTTGTCTATAAATATCTTAATTATAGTTAACTATATAATTTTATAATAATAATAGGAAAAAAAATTATTGGAATAATTTAGATAGAAGAGTAAGTTAAAGAGTATTACACAGACCATACCACTGGTATCAACCGCTATGTCCCCTCCCCCCCCCTATTGTCCACAGGCGGCCCACAAGGTCCCGGTCTTCTACAACTGTGTGTTCCACTTCGTCGGATTCCCCCCCGATGAGGAGGCAGAGCTGCGCCAGGAGGCGGTGTCCAATGCGGGCTCTGTGGCCGAAAGTCTGGACGAGCCCGACCTGAGTCACGTTGTGGTCAACGACTGTGCCCCCGAGGGCGCCATCTCGTCCGCGCAGATCAGAAAGGTGAGAACATCACGTTGGTGATATTGAACAACGGTCTCTCTCACATTTAAAATTATTAAAATATAATACCCAGTTTGTATTGGTCTAAATAACAGTGTTGTATTTATGATTACATTAATGAATTAGTTAATGTATAATAGTATGTATAACGTAGGACAATGATAATAGCTTTAAAAATATAATTTCAAATATTACATAAAAGGAAAATAATACAGATTGTTTATCAGAAATGGAAAAAAACTCATGACAGTGGAGTTAATTTAAAATAGTAACAATTTTGGAAAAATCATTAGAATTTTAAGATTTCGGCATTTTGGAACTTACTTGCAGTTATGATAAAACATGACATTGTTGTGAGTTTGAATCCTGTATATTGAAAAGCAAGTGGTCCTTTGACTGCAGTCTTCTTTTAGCCTAATGCCATCTATATTTACATCATGTAGAAAGTTTGCTTCATCGTCTACAATAGTATACTCCGTTGAACAATGTTGTAGTAAGAATTGTTGCAAGTTGATTTAAAATCTGAGTAAATTCAATTTCATGGTTGATATTATTCAAACTGGTATGGTGTGTATTATAAATTACTAAAAAGTTATAAAATTCAGAGTACTTTTGTTACCTAACGTCTACAATTCGAGTGAATATGATAAATAAATTACATTGGAGTAGAATATCAATAATCATGTTGAAACTATTATAAATTGGTCCTATATAAACCAATACACAGCCGCTAGATACCGAAAGTTACGGATTATCTACTCTTCGTCTGCCAAGACGTCTAGACGGCACGATTACAACCATTTTTGCATGAACATTAATATTTCAGATGTCCAAGCTAAGTGACGACGTATGGATTGTTCGGACAGAATGGTTCTGGTGCTCCCTTCAAATCATGTTCCTGTGTATCAAGACACGATACGAGTACATTCCCCAGGAACCGCCCGTACCAACGCCAAGTAAGTGTGACCTAATGTTTTCAGTAACACATGCATCGTTTTGTCGATGGACACTGATTAATATTGATTCAAATCATTATCGAATAGGAAGGGAATTTGTATTGTTTGTTTAAAATAAAAGTAACTTGTATTATTTTTACGTTTTGATTAATTTTTTGAAAATTATATTTTCATTTTAAAAATAAAATTACAATCGGAATTAAATTTTAAATAATGTGCAATGCTTGAAAGGAAAATCAAATATGCTTATTATATAAAATATAATTTATTTAAAAAAAGTACATTCGACGTCATGATTCTGGGCAGCACTGTTCCGTCCATTTTAGAACTCATGAGCAACATATACCTGTCGAATACCTACGTATAAAAAATTATAATAATTGTGAGGGAAAACATGTATCTAAGAAATATTTAGAATAAATATGATATGTGGATTTCTTACGTGATCGATGTAAAAACGGAAAGGTCGATTTATAAATTGTGATATGAAACATACATACTTAACTATAATCAATATTATTATACATTGAGTTCAGTTTGGCAACATTTTAATATAAATTAATCTATGATTCATTTGTGTTCTTTCTGTTAATATTGGATTATACTCCATTTCATTAAGAGGATAATGTTTTTGACAATAATTTGATAAAATTAGAATTTTTAATATTTAAAATTGTCGAAAGTCCTTAAAAATTGTACGGGTACATTATTGTTTTCTAAAATTATTCGAAAAATTGTCTCTCAATACTTTAACATTAGTACAATAAAAAAAACTGCTCTCACGATGCACCTCCCTTACTACTTTACCCCCATCCAGCCACAACGCAGCCGACAACGCCCCACTCTCTCCTGCTCACCTCCACAGGAGGGGGGAGCGGTGTCCGCTGTCGTCGCAAGCGTGAAATCCGGGACACCCTGGCCCAACTGGCCAGTGGAGCAGGGGGCAGTTCGGGTGGTGCCCCTGGGGCTGGCGGGGCGCACAGCTCGGTGCGAGCCTCAATCAGCTACACCTCTATCCTGGAGGCCACCTCGGACGGGAGTGGGCTCGATATGTCCACCGGTTCGGTGTGTGCCACTCACAAGTCGGCCGGGGCGGTGACCGCTCTCTTCTCCCCCCCTACGGGGAGGAACTCGCTCTCGTCCACTCGGAGGATGTCTACGTCGACCAGTGAGTTCCTCTGCCCTCTACTATCTTGTTGTTATACAACCTAGGGTGGCCATAGAATTATGTACTTTAATATTCCTAATGAATCTGAATTTTTATGATGTTATCATACAATCTTTTTTTCTGTGTATATAGTATTGTTCTTTCAGTCTACTCGGTAAGCACACCTGTATTTTTATTTCATCCATGCAAAAATCAGATAAACTGTAGAGCCTACTTACATTTATTAGGTGTAATATTATATACCTTCCTAATTTTATCTGATGTAATGAGTCCGCGTTATTCAAATTATTTTATTTATTAGTGAAATACATTTTCTTAAACTGAATAGTTTTTGTCTGTAATGTTAATGTTGGTGATTTTATTTTGCAATAGCTTAATTGTTAGGAAAGACCGGTGTGTTTCGTCCACACCTGGTGTCCACTGTTGATCAATAGAGAAACAAATCCACCTCTCCTCCTCATGGCAGATAAGTCAGGTCGAAGGAGTCGATCTCGTCTCTCCACAACTCCGGACAATACGGCCGCACGCAAGGCCGGACAGCGACACGCAAAGGTGCTCGAACTCAACTACACCGAGACCAACTATGTTACAATTCTCAACTACATCGTGGACACCGTCTATAAGGTGGGAGGGGTGTTCCATTCTCAGTTTTACAGTTATGTTGGTAATAATAAGCAAGACCATAATAAGCTGTTATAATCAAATAAGCAAGACCAACTTTTGTTCACTGATAGTGATGTCATTTGTCTCATTATTACGTTTATTTTTCTCCGGTTTTTCTTGTTCTTTACAGTTATCATTTTAGACGGTATCTCTATTTTCCATACTCTTAAAAAAGTATTTTATAGTAAGATTTTTTCACAAAATAAAACCTTTAAAATGACTAGTTCGGTTATGAATGGCAGTTATTGACAGGTCAGTTGGATGACTCACTGGTCCAACTTGGATTCCACTATTTCGAAATCCTGGAAACATTGTGTTTCGTGAGATTGGCATCTAACAATTTGTACCTAATTGTGGTTCATAGTAACTGGTATGTATTCCACGTCCACTGAAGAGATATATTGTGACATCACCTATTGGACTAATTACGTTATTTTACTTAATTTATTTATAATATAATTATATATTATAGTGTCTATTGTGATAAAATACTACTATAAAATAATCCTTAAAAAGTGTACAAAATCGATTATTTTGGACTCAATAACGTGGACGGTGTCTACAACGGTTCTCTCTCTCTCTCTCCCGCGCAGGAGGTAGTGGACGAGGAGCAGGCAGGCGGCCTCCTGGTCCCGCGCAAGGACGCCGAGTTGATCTTCCGTTGTCTGATCCCGGTCCACGCGGTCCACACTCAGATCCAGGCGGACCTCGCCTCGCTGGTGCACAACTGGAGGGATGAGGCGGGGGTGGGCGAGCTCGTCTGCCGACATGCCAAGACCATCGAGAAGGTTGGCTGCCGTGTTCACCCCTGCATGTGTCATAGCTGCAGTTTTAATGCTTAACTCATCTTTAGCTTGTCTAAGTCTTTTATTTTTGAGCAATATGTAGGAGTTCCCACGATACGCTTATTTTTTTAAATTTTTACAACAACAAAGTATTGTTTAAAGGATCCGATAGGAAACATTGTCTTAACATTGTCTAATAACTAATAACAAGTAGTAGTAGTAATAATAAGTAGTAGGTTGTAAAAAAATCGGCCAATAATATAAAATATATTATCGTAAGTTACTTGATATTTACCTTTGAATTTATGTTATGATGCGAAGGCACAATAATATACTTTAATAGTTTTAAGATAAGTTTGGGCAGATTGAAGATTCATAATGTTATAAAAATAATTAAATTTTTTTCCCGATAATATCTTCAGTATAATAAAATAATGTTCGACTTTAGGCCGTATTCATATTATAAAACAATAATGAGTATAATGCGGTTCAAACAAATTCAAATTACTTATAACAATCAACTATATTATAATATTACATATTATAATGTTATTTAAATGTATCACATATTATATTTATATAAAACAATTTATAAAATGTGATTTCCTACTCTGTGCAAAAAACAATGTTATCACTTTCTAAACACGTTGGATGTTGAGGCTATCCTACACCTCTCTTATATTTTCGGCCTGACTTTTCGGATCCAGGTTGCCTCTCTGATCTTCCTATCAACGTATACCGTTGATTTTTCCAAAACTCTTGAAGTAAATGGAACAGTTGGTGGTTCTAATTGATAATGTTTTTCGATATAATGTTCATTCATTGCTGATTATCCTTCGCTAAGTTGAATTGAGCGGTTGTGTTCTTAGAGTCTTGTGTGGTGTATGTTGAGTTTCTCCTATATATAGGTCTTCTTTTATCGATTTGGAAATCACATTTTATAACTTGATATATGTAATTTTGGCTAAATTTCGTAATATATAAATATATGTGATACATTTATTTTAAATATGTAATATTATAATATAGTTGATTGTTAAGGAATTTAAATTGTTATAAGTAATTTGAATTTGTTTGAACAGCATTATACTCATTAATTATTGTTTTATAATATAAATACGACGTAAAGTCGAACATTTATTATACTGAAGGTATTATCGAAACATTTTGTCTTTATAATTATGTACTTGTTTTCGGTATTGTTGAAACTATTCGGTCCTTGATTTTTTAAACAATTGTTGGCATCATAAAGACATGACCTACTATTTTTAATATGGGTTTTTTCAGACTATGTTTCTGTTTTTATAAAAAAATATACTAAATCCGTAAATTTATATAACAGTGTTGCGAAGCGTACATACTCTTCTACCTTATTATAGTTTTTTTTTGTTATGGAAAGTGTGACGTTTGCACGTGCTAAATCGTTTATACACACCGCTGAGAGTCCTAAGCCACGCACCATAACAGTGGCTCGTGATTCTGTTATTACTTGGTTTGTCCTTTGTTTGTCGTTTATATCTTTCTGTTAATTCTATGTTCTGGCCATGCTGCATTATATACAAGATAATTTAAGGTGTTCCGTCTGGCTTTTTGGATATTTGTTTACACAATTACTTTCGAGAACTTGGTACTAGAACTCAGTACTCAGAAAACTCAACTAATGCTAATATAATACAATTATGTGGTACTTCTTTTTCTTACTAAATATTACAATTATTGTTTTTCTATGCATATTCTACTATTATGTTTAATGTATTATTACAAATAAATCGCATAAGTATCCTTTTGGTCTTAAAACCACGTAAATATGATCTAGTTTATATAAATCCCATAAATTCACGGTTAAATCTGAATGACCACTCAGTGGTATCATTCAGTTGTATCATTTGGTGGTATCATTCGGTGGTATCATTTGGTGGTATCATTCGCTGGTATCATTTGGTGGTATCATTCGCTGGTATCATTCGGTGATATCATTGGGTGGTATCATTCGGTTGTATCTGACCTTCATTATAACCGATGATACTTTTAATTTCATTCTCAAGTCTCTATTTGTCGCTTCCACTCTGGTTCCTATTTTCACCCCCTCTTCTCCTATCCAGGCCTATCCGCCCTTCATCAACTACTTCGAGCAGACGAAGGAGGCCATCCTGCGCTGTGACCGGCAGTACCCCCGCTTCCACGCCTACCTTAAGCGCTCCCAGGCCAGGAAGGAGTCGGGCCGACAGAGTCTGGTCGACCTGCTCATTCGACCTGTGCAGAGGCTGCCGTCAATGATCCTCATACTCACAGGTGGGACCATCTCTCCTCTTTGCCCTCTTCTTATCGGGGACAAAAAAATAATTTCCTACCTTTCCAACCCTGCTTCTCTTCGTTAGACAAATTACTTTTATTATTTCATTCTTTTTCTACAAGTTGTACACCACTAGGAACCCGGACACCTAGGATGGATGTGTTATGACTTACATTCATCCATTTAATAGAAATTAGACAGCTAATTACACTGAGAGTGAAATACAAAACGAAGATTTCGTCAGTTCGAGAATAGTTAAATATCTTATTATAGTGTCAAGATTGCTCATCTTATCCAGAGCCTACAACACGTTCAGCCATATGGTAACCTCAAACCTCAGATAAGTGACAATCTTAAAAACTTCCTTTTGCACAACTCTATTGAGCGTTTTCATGGTTTAGTTTTCCGTCGATTTTTTCATATCTTTAATCATTTTGTTGTAAATAATTTCTTATTTTAAAGGATGAAACTTTGTGCCCTATTATATTATGTAAATTCTATATTTAAGAGATTTGAAAAAATTAAATTCGTGTAATTTCAATAGAACCAAATTATTTTAAGATATCAATTTTTATACGCTGTTTATTATATTTTAAAGTTTTTATCTACTAAAATGTTTTTTTTAATTTGCACTGATGATGAATAATATATATAGATGGGATATTTTGTGTGCTGTTACAGGTTTATTGCAATAATTGGATTACATTATTACTAACAAATTAAGTTAATAATCGATTAATTCTTTCCATAATTATATATATATATCTCTCTCTCTCTCCACAGACATCCTGAAGTACACCCCCAGTGACAACCCGGACCACTCGAGGCTGGAGGAGGCGCTGTGCACCCTGCGCCGTGTGCTCACGCATATCAACGAGGACAAGCGCAAGACCGAGGGTCACATGGCCATGTTCGAGATCATCAGTCAGATCGATGGATGCCCGGTATTACGTGGTTCATCTTGTCTTTGGAAAATGGTTGGAATTAGTTATGTAAAATAAGGGTTTTTCAGTCATAAACAGTCTCAGATTTCGAAGTAGTGATTATTATCATAATATTACTTCGATTGTACTTTAGCAACAAAGGGTATATTTGTAATTCATGCTTATTGATGTGTATTATTTATATAACCGATTAAATACGCTTTTAAGTGACATATTACTTGTAGTATTGATAATATAAATCATTCATTAACAACATAGCATAGTATTACACTATTAGAATTATGATCTCCAACATTAATTTATTATATATTCACCCACTTCAATGTTTTATCTTTAACTGTTGTCTGTCGTTAAACTTTCTCATAACTAGAAAGAATACATGTTTCCTAATGACACGGGTGCATATCCACTGTTTATTGTTGTGTTTATCATAATATTTTATAGATTGATCCTACAGATTAAATTTATCATACTCTTTTCTAATGTTCAACTAAATAATATACAGCCAAAATTGAAATGATCTAATCTTCTAAAACATACAATCCATTATAATATTGTCGATGGTTTTTTTACGAACCGTCGTATGAGCATTTTTTTCAATTTAATTTTTTTATCAGTTTACAACTAAATAGGCATGCTTTACAACTACCTCAAATTTCAACTCTCTACAGTGTTTACTTTTTATTAAAAGTGAGGGTCAA
>JAUZND010004546.1:0-11655 GCA_034780555.1 Coelogynopora nodosa
CTTTCTGCTTCCCTTATTTCCCCTTGACCCTCCTCTATCTAGCTCTCTCTCTCTTCCCTTCTTTCACTTTTTGCTTCCCTTATTCCCATTGACCCTCCTCTATCTAGCTCTCTCTCTCTTCCCTTCTTTCTCTTTTTGCTTCCCTCTCTTCCCTTATTCCCCATTGACCCTCCTCTATCTAGCTCTCTCTCTTCCCTTCTCTCTCTCCTTTTGCTTCCCTCTCTTACCCCTTGACCCTCTCCTCTCTCTAGCTCTCTCTCTTCCCTTCTCTCTCCTTTTGCTTCCCTCTCTTACCCCTTGACCCTCTCCTCTCTCTAGCTCTCTCTCTTCCCTTCTCTCTCTTTTTGCTTCCCTCTCTTACCCCTTGACCCTCCTTTCTCTTCCATCGTCCTCTCCTATCACCCCATAGGTAAACGACAGCTCGACCGCCCAGGCAGTGGACTACACCCTGTTCGACACGAAGCAGCCAATGGAGACCGACTCCGCCTACGCAATGTCCCATGACCAGATCGAGTACTACACCGGCTTCTTCCACGATCTGCAGCCCGTCGAGGGAGGCTATATTAGCGGGGCGGCAGCCAGACACTTCTTCGAGCTGTCCAAACTCTCCGTCGATGAACTCTCGTGTATCTGGTTCGTATATATATTCTGCTTCCCCCGTTTTGGTACACGTATTATAGTGCTCTTCACTGGAATAAATAACATATTATGATAACTTGTTATGTTACTAGAATTCAGCTTGAGAACCCCATGTAAAAGCAATGCAGTAAAATAATCTATTATTTTTCATTGGATCAACTGTCTTCCCTTCCCACCAAACAATTAGTGATCTTTATTCTCCCCTTTTTTCAACCAATCATAGGTCTCTCTCAGATCTCGACCAGGATGGAAGGCTCAATCTCAAGGAGTTTCGTATCGCCATGCATCTGATTGTACTGAGAAAGAACGACGTCCCTCTGCCGACACACTTGCCCCTTTCTCTCGCCAGTCCCGAGACATTTCTCGGTGAAGGTAGGATGTGACTTCTATGTCTTCTACAGTCTTTATGGAGGAACTATACAACACATAGACCCTCTATGGAGTTCACTACAAATTATTAGTAATATCAACAAGTTTTCAACGTTGTAACTATCTTCATTTTCGAGCGCAATTTTTATTTCCGCTCAAAGCTTGAGTCTAGTCTCTTCTGTATACTGTCTAGACTTGTACATCAACAACACATATGGATGATATTTTAACAGTTGAATTCTGTGTTTTTTATGACGTCAGCTGGGCTGTATTATGTAGTGTTAGACATAATTTATATTTAAATTTAAAGGAACTTATTAATTTTTTTAATAAATTATATTCAAAATGTTATTTGTGTTTCAAAAATTGACCCATAACACTAACTTTGGTTATTGTAGGTTTAAGCGGCCGGCCAATATCGTTATGCGTTATATATTTTTTGTAAACTAATTTAAATAAATTCTGTACATTGGCGATAATTTTACTGTCAGTATTTACATCAACATATATTTGATGCACACTTAATATTTAAAGAGCTTATTCCTTATTTACGTATGTTGTTTATGTGGTAAGTATCTTTAGGTGATTATATTTTATCCTACAATTTATAACTATCACGAAAACTACAATAAAATAACAAGTTATTCACAAAACGATTTGTGACTTACAATATTTACTTCAACAAACTCAATTTTCTCTATAGCATTAATGGAGATGGTACATGAATAAACACGGACTTAATATTTTTTAATCTTATGATACCAATACGGTTACTATCAAATTCTAACCATGGTGACCGACTAGGCGAGCCCTTCTCCACGGACCTGGCAGCCGACAAGGAGACCGCGGGTAGCGACTGTATCCAGGACTCTGATGAATCGACCGCCTCCTCCAACTCCGACATAAATTCCCATTCCTCGCACAAGATCGTCACCAAGACAACAACGATACGCAGGGAGGCGGGCGGTCAGTGGCAGGCCAGACCACCGGCTGAGACAACGGTGAGAGAGTGTTGATGCTTTTAATATATATGTTATACATGCTTGAATGGTTATATTACTTGTATTATGAGCAGTAGTTTGTTTATTTAAATAAAAAAATCGTAAATCATAGAAACTGATAATTTATTGGTTCATAATCTTGAAGTTGAAGACCAAGTATTAATATTTTGACACTGTAACAGAGGTTGAACATGCTATATAAAACATTTTATGTTCAGTTCATACATTTTAATTGAGATTTTTACTATATAAAAATATTTGAGCCCATTTTATTTACGAAAAAAATCAATAGCGAATGTATTATTATAAAATCAATACAATATGTAATTAATGCATTGTATTCGTAGTTTGTACGTATTTGCGGATATGTAATTGTTGGTTAGGTAAGGTTTATTTACATTTATTTCTTTTTCTCCTATACTTCTTCATGTAATTGAAAGTATTTTCTAGTGGCTCACGTTAATTTACACATCTCAAAGTTTGTTGAGGTTCAATTTTAGATCAGAATTTATAGCAAAAACGTGATTTTTAGAAAAGCACAACATTCTTGTTTGAAATTTGGTTTACTTACTATGTGTATATGCGGGAAAATATATTCATGTTCAATATTTTAGATATATTCTATGACTACAATACATCCTTATCTGCCATATAGATCATATCAGAAACGTTATTCAGAGTTTTCAAAACAAAGTTGCTCATGTAGAAAGGCAGATCCTGAAAAACCCATACTTCTGTATATTTCAGAAATATCATATTAATTGTTTCATTAGAATTCATGAGCTCTGAACAGAACAAGATCGGGAAGAGACATACTATATTTATCGATATAGGCACTGATGAACATCACCATCTGTGTGTTGCCAGGACGGGCGCGGCAGCGGGAGTGGCAGTGACTGTCAGTTTGACGGTCATCATCGACACTCTCTCCCTGGTGACAACAACAACACCGCCTCGACCAACACTGCAACCGCACCTCAGCAGCTGGACGAGGGAGTGATCAAGGGGAGACCTCGACCCACACCGAGGAAGACCGCCACAGGTGCGTGTTTCAGTTTCTGGAGGGAGGGGGGGGGGGGGGGGGTGGAATTTATGGGATACGGAGATTTGAGTAATTGATAAGTTTATTCCATCTGCAGACATGTTTGTTTAAGATTAGGAAAGAAAAGAAGGCTAACTATTATTATACCCGTTCGTTTTTCTTTATTTCCATGACTATGTTACCCGCTGTTAAATCGGGTTAAAATTAAGTTTTTAAACAACTGTTATATTTTAATGATTTTAAGAAGATTTTTTAACGGCTTAGAAATCGATTGTGTTAATCAATCTATGTTTAGAGACAGATTTTTCAACCAATTCTCATTATATGATGGCGCCATTGTGGAAAATAACCTCTCCGGTCCCCGATTTTTTCAATGAAATTGGTTAAATAGACAATAGTGAAACTACTGATAGATATATATATTATTAATATAGGTACTATATTTGATAACTATTTATTATTATTTTAAATGTATACGCCGTATATTGTCTCAAGCTTTCAAGATTGTGAAATGTGATCCACATTATGGGATGATTTGGAGGCATAATTTGCAGCTCATCATTAATTTGTAAATGTAAAAGATAAGCGGTATATAAAAATATGTTATTTCAATAATATTTAAAATCTTTGTTTTTATTTTTATATAAATAACTCATGAAGTACTACCTTTTGAAATATCCTCATAAAATTAGACGAGAAACGGTCTTTTTAAGAAGGTGCTCTAATATTATTTACTCACAAATATTAATAAAATTATAATAATTATAGATTTTATTTAATTGATATTAGTAAAGAATATATCTATTTAAAAAACATATACTTAAAAAATGTTTTAGTTTTAAATATTTAAAATGCCTTATTTAAATTCTTTATTGAATAATATTGATTAATTGTTATTATATATTTTTTATATAATATATGGTAGTATAACAAAAGTTTGAAATTCATTGTTACTTCTTTTATAATATCTATATATTAATTCTTCATTGAAAAATACGTCCATTTAACTGTTTTCAATGAAAAATTGGGAGAGGGTGTGTTTCCATAATGGCGCCTCATATGTCCCAGTGTCAGTCATTTGAAGACAGATGCCGTCCATCGGTCAGGTTGCCTATAGTGATAGCCTCCAATCCCCCTACCTCTGCAGTGGTTTCCGGCTTGAACCCGCTCTCCCCCGGTGCGGTGCCGCCCCCGCCCCCTCCACGGAGTCGGGTGATACCTGACCTGCTCCCCACCTCCGGGGGACATCATCACCACCATCACAGACACCATCATCATCAGGTATGTCGGCCACTGCCAAGCAGCTAGCTCTGCACTGGTGTGCGTGTGCGCTCTGCAGAGTAAACTAAAAAACGAAAAACGTATATTATACTTATATTCTGAATTTTCTATGATACGCACATATTTATTAGCTGTTCTACTCATTTATATATGTAAATAGAAAAACTAATATCTTTCTTGTTGCCTATTTTATTGATTTTTGCAGATTTAATTGTGAAGTAGTTTTATCTCATAAGATGTATTTGTTTGCTTTTTGCAAGTTTTTTATTTTGTTCTGTGGAAATAAATTTTAGAATGATTTTAAGGAGATCAGAATTTATGAACGTTAAATATAATTATTGTTATAAATTATAATTACATACATTTATTTTAGACTATAAAAAATGTTAAATGTAATAACAACAAAACATTTTTTCCGTATTGATAATTATAACTAACTACAATACGGTTGAATGCTTAACTTTTAGTGTTGCCTCTTAATATATCTCTCCTGGGAAACATGGAAAATACTCCCGTTTTTTTTAATCAGTCGGAAATGTGAAGTGTTTGTAGTTTTGACAGATAAATGTATTATATTGTGATTATAATACCCCTTTTTAAATACAGGTCTAAACTTTATATGTTTGAACATTAAATATCTAGAATCCAGATAAATTTACGCTGTAAAATGATGTCCAATATGGTTGATATTCCTCTTTGAGATATTTTTTTATATTTTCTCAACAACATCTACCGTATCAGGGGTTATCAACTTATATCAACTCTGTGTAAACAGAAACATCATCTGTAGCTGTTGTAAAAAGACTTTTCGTTTCATGTGAGGGTCTATTTTTCTGGTTGGAACTTTAATACTCTTTACAAAACAGTTTTGTAAATACCATAATCTCGTTAAAGGTGTTTAAGAATGAACTTAGTAACATTTCAACTATTTCGGTAAAGTTGTCAGTTTATTAAGATTAAGCATATTTCTCATAATTCTTCTATTCACAATTATTTCGTATTATTATCAGCATCAACACCAGCTCCCCCCGCCTCCACCTACGGCACCAGGCAACGATGGTCACCTCACTACGCCGGCGGTCACAGGCGGCGGTGGTCACCAGTCCTCCTCCTACTCCACCGCTGTCGCTGCCGCTGCGGCAGTTGATCGTGTTGTGTCGCCCAGCTCGGTGAACTCGAGGTCCGCCGCACACTCGCCCAGTCTCGCTCATCTCGAGTAGGTTGTGGTGTGTCCACTTCTTGTCTTATCAAATATTATGTAGTGTCCACGCTCCTAAAATATCCTAACATTTTTGAGGGACTCATAAAATATAATAAAATATCATAAAAATTTGGCAAAATCCACAAAATCATCCTAAAATATTCTAAAAATGATTTGTGATGTAGAAAAAAAAATTATTCATATTTTATCTTCAGTAGGATTTACAGTGAGCTAATTTAAATATAATCTATAATTATATAATGATTCAATTTTACTGGGCCCCTAATTCTTTGAGAATTTTAGTTGTCGTTTTCCACAACTCTACCGTGGACGGCTCTATCAATCAAATTGACTGTGTGCATTTATTTATTTTTAATTTGTTTTTATACCATATTATAGTTGTTTTCAATTTGATTCTACATAAATTAATTTATATAATAAATTAATTGTATTGTAAATAGTTACTATTTTTTATTTTAAGAACATGAGTTATAGATACTAAAGAGAATAAAAAACTTATATTTGGTTAATTCACAAAAGTTATTAATAAGTAATGCTGAACTGCTTAAAAATTGTCTTTAAATAATGTAATATTACAAAAAAATCTTTAAAATATCCTTAAAAAAGACTGAAAATATCCTTAAAATATCCTAAAATTATGTTGGTCTAAAAGTGTGGACACCCTGTTAATACTGTACTACTGGAGGGACCTACCTACTATTTGCCTGATTGCAACTAATCACTGTCTCACAACTACGTCAGCTACGTCTTACGTCTACAGCTACGTCCATGTCAGCCACAACTATGGCTTATGTAAAATGCAACATTACATCTAATATTAATTAGAATGAAACCTAAAATCTTGTTATAATAGAGAAAATGGAATTCTTATATATTTAATTGAATATATTTTAAACAATTTAAATGAATTCCCTCAAGCTCTCAATAACTCACGAATACTCGCAAATATTCAAAACCATTTTTATATTAAAATTATATCTCTAAATTCCTTGGATTTGGAAGTCTTGCTACAGGTTTTTCCTGGATAATCCGAACAAGTTGTACATTTTGTGATTTATTCTTCTTGTTAGGATTCCTTACTCGTACTTTCGTACCTACATTCTTATTGAGTGAGTATATATAATGTTCGTATCTTGTTAGTTAATTAATTTAATTAAAAGTATGGTATGGAAAACATTTCCGTTATTAAAAATTCCTGTCGAGCTCGTTCCGCCTGAGAGTCTGGACTGTTTATTATGAAAGGAAGACATTCTTCATTTGCTTTGAAAACTTTTTTTCTTTCTTTATGTTTGTATTTTCATTTATTGAATAGATAGTAGTAAGTAGGTCTCTTACTTATGTCTTTCAATAGAAAATATAAAGTGGTTGAGTTTATCGGTTTTTTATGTCGGGAATTCTGGAAAAGTTTGGGAATTTATTATCAATAATAACAATCCTGGAAAATGTTTTACATTTTGGTATACGTTATATTTTTTTGAGGTAATTTTTCAGGAACAGTTACGTAAAATATCATTTGGCATTTAAATTTTTTTTTTAAAGTTTGCCACTATACATTTATTTGAAGACTTGCAAATTATTCTTAATTACCCTTAGATCACATATGCGATTTATTCGTAAAGGTGTGCATAATTCGTAAAAAATGTGTTGTATTTACAAAATTAAAATGAGTTTATTAAATATTTGTATAACATTCATGACACGTGGGATCTGATGGTGAGTTCCCCACTTGTCTCTTGCAGGGGCGCTGATCGGCGCCAACTTCAGGTTCTCATACGGAAGGAGAAGGAGCGGAACCACACACTCCTGCGCCTAAACAATGAGCTCAACTACGAGCTCAAGGAGGTGATGGAGCAGCGCGTTAATCTGGGCATCCAGTTGAACCACCTCCGACCACTTGATGCCGACCAGTGAGCGGAATGTCGACATATTCCTCCCACTTGATCGGTCGCTGAAGCCAGAGGAGTTGTCCGTCAGTACCGTCGAAATTAGTCGTGATAGCATTCTTTATTGTCAATATCTGCCTTAAGGTCAATACTCAATGTGCTACAATGATGCAAGCGTTGTTGCCCAATTCCAATGTTGACTGTGTGCAAACTGCACCCATAATAATAATTTACCATTGCAATAAAATCCATGTATCTCTCTCTCTCTCTCTCTCTCTGTACAGTATGCTGTTGAAGCATTTTGGAACCAGAACTGGCGCGAGTTAGCCTTATCTACCTGCAATATAATCACTTTATTCTACTAACACACGACGCGAGGTTCTGCCTGTTGTGTGTAGTAACCATGGCATCACAACATGTTGACAATGGGCCAGCCCGGCCTTCTCCCATCAGTCTGCTGATTAGGATTGCATAGTGGAGTGTCATTAGTTGTTTTTTTTAATTTCACATGAATACCTGCTGTTTGAGTCTCTTTGCACACTCTGACCCGAAACTGTACAATATTAGCCGCCTTGTAAATTAGTATTGATTTCTTGTACATTCACATGGACTGTTGTAGCAACACTTTTACACTGGAAAACATGACTACGTACAATTATTATATTAGTGAACATTTAATGTGCATTTTCATTATTGAGCGTAGCTAGACAAAAACAATACCGTTTTTAATTAAACAACGCTAAACGACATACTAGTATTCTAGTTGATTATTGAATTCGAAACTTTCACTTGCGCAGTGTACTCCAAATGTCACGGTGTATTCAGAGTCTTAGGTTATGTTTAGATTAATTTTGTGTCAACGTATAAGAGAAATTATCAAGGAATTGGTTGATGAAAAATTCAGTATGTCCCCTGATTTAATGTAAGAAAATGTGTACCTTGGAATTTGTCGTTTCAAGCGAGTTTTGATAAGAACATTTTCTACCTAATTGCAGCACATTATTCTATATGGAATTTTGAGAACTAAAATGAGGGAAAATGTTAGGGTAATTTGATTTTCTCAAATAAAAAATGTTAAAATACCATTTAAAAAGCTGTCCTGCATGTAACCATTGACCCGCTCCTTATTCTCATCCTATCGCCATAATATATGGATGTTCTAGTCTTGGACGACTAATCAATCATTCCTTCTTGAGAGAATTCCCGGTGCTAACGGGATCGGTAGTTTCATTCGTTCATTTGCATTGTGATTTGTGGAGAGATTTCACTATTTGTATAGCTACACTGCCTTATTATGTACATATAATTTTTTTAATTTAGTATGATGTGTAACTATACTGTCACTTCATCTATTACTGCCATTTTTGAGCTCTACTGTACTATCGTAAACATTGTACTAAATCTATGCTCCTCGCTTTGTATTATATTCTGCATACTGCTACAATTTGATTCTTTGTCGGTATCGATTATATAATAATAATTGAAACATATTTTTATCAAATTGTTTTTATTAATATAAAATTAGTAACGCGTGTTTTTAATTAGTTTCCGTACAGTGGACTTTAGTTCTAGAAAGCCGAGAGGGGGGTTGAGCATCCAGTAAGCTGGCTGGCGGGACGTTTTTGAACACGTCTTCAAATTCAGATATTTCTAAAATTCCAAAGACCCTGAGATCAATCTCTTATGCTGGTAGAGGTAATAAAGAAAACCTACACTATTTTACAGTCTGCAGTACTTGACTTGGTGAAGGATTTCGTTTTCATAAACTTTATTGTGTTAATATTTATTGAAAGAAATTTTTATACACCTTGTTTTCGTAACTAATATTAATACCTGAAATCAATAGATATGACTTAGCCTTATCAACAATATTTGTTATTATAATATTACTCTTTTTTTTTATTTTGTAGTTGTACTATCTTCCAGTATACACTAATTTAGCCACGAATATAAATCCTTAGACTCAAAGCAGGTCAAAATTACTTAACAGCATTTAAAATATTCACAATTTAGTATATTTAATTAATTTAGTCCAATGTGGTGTCGTTATTCATAGGCAGCGATTCCAAAAAGGTCACTAATTTTGTTAGCAGTCTATTCAGTATTAAAATATAATAGGTGTGCTAAATTGTTTAAAAAATATGTTGCAGTTAATTTTTGACAGTAATAATATTTTAAAATAATTATATAAATAAAATTTAAAAAGACAAAAACGTAAGTACTTTTTCATACAGAATAATATTTTTTAAATGTTAAAAAATTATTTCTTTCTGAGTCAGGTGTTATAATGTTCTTCCGTATATATTTTAATAAATAGATGAAGTCGAAAGTGCATTAGAAGGTACTGACACTTTCAAAGTGAAAGTTTTGGACATTTTGCATATCTTAGGTAGTTTAATTTAACCCTACCTGCATATCCTATGAATAATACCATTATAAAGTTAAACTTACACTATTTTTAATCTAGAGTAGATTATTTATGTTTAGCGTTAGGGTAGACTATATACCCGTTGACGTTAGTTTAGGGCTAAAACTACGAAATTATTTGACTTCTAAATTAAAAAGATTCCTAAATTTTCATTATGTTGAATAATATGATTACATAATAATTATTATTTATTGTCTAACTTTACCAACGAATAATAAAAATGCTATTGAAATAAAAATATAGTTTAAATTAGTAGTATGAAATTATTTATTACGAACAAATAATTGACTAGATAATAGAAATTCATATTTATTTTAGTAATATTTGATTAATTTTAAACAGTTTTAAATATCATTTGTTATTTTATAGTATTATATAACGAATGATATAGAAATTATTTTAAAAATATATTAATTACTGACTATTATTAAAAATAATAGAATAAATAGTGATCAGTGTTTGTTGATATTATTATTATATAATAACAATTAGATCTAAATTTTTTAAATAAGATTATTATATTTTGATTGAAATCATATAGATATAAATATATGAGCTGGCCTTATGTTAGAAAAGAAAAAATCTAAATTTTTATTGCTGAACTGTTTTACTTTGTTTATGCTATTTTATTAAGGATGTAAACTATAAATATCTGCGGGAAAGTCAGATTCGCAATTTTGGAGATTCCACTTATACTTTCCTGGAAATATATCAAGTATAAAATATCTGAATTGTGTAAGGTAATTTTAATTAATATTAATTAACTCTATTTTATTATTCATATTTAAAATGGTCCTGGTTAATTCTTTATTATTTTTAATATTTATTTATAAGTTTAAAGCTTATTAGTTATTTGACTTATTACAAAGAATAATACTGATTTAAATAGAATTAAAATGAAATGATTATGAAGATTGTTAGTAAAAATAGGAGGAGGTTAATTCTACATTGAATTGCAATGAATAAGTTAAACAAGTAGTGAAGGATATGAAGATGTCACTAGTCTAAATATGTCAAACAAGACTATAGGGTCTATAGATAAGCACTTCAGTATCGATTAATTTATCGGTTATTTCAAATAAAACGTGTTTTTACATGGTATGTAAATCACTTGATTATTAATAAAATAAAAAGTATAATGAAAAGAAAATTAGCACAAAAGAAAGAGAACATTTCAATGATCATTTTGGTATGAAAAACATTACCTAAAAATTAATACGAACAATTTTCTTACCCTGCAAAAATTCTTAAAAATGACTAAAATTCACCGAATTTTGAAAACTGAAGCGATAACTGTAAAAATATAGCGGATCTTAAAATTAATATATCATGTCGTATTTAATATTTATTGATGCATTAAAAGTGTATTCCTGTTCAATTAAATACGTAGATTTCGATTTTGATGTTAAAAATAATTTTTGTTTTGTTTTTATATGAATAAAAGTAAAGAAAAAAATATATTTGTTAATTAAATTATTATAGCATTATTAAAACCGTTATTATTTATTTTACCGGAATGCATCATATTACAACGATTCTAACGGTACTGAATACATCTATATGGCATATTTCGTTGAATAATAAAATATAAAATAAAAATGCGTATATTCATAAAAATCCATTATTTTAACGTCATATTTATGATTATGAAATGTAATAATTGAATTATATTAAATTTAATACTATAATTAATTTATTTGTTTTTTCCCTAAAATATAGAACTTTTCAAGGAATCCGATGATAAGAAGAACAACTAAATTGGATCTACGGAGGTCTCACAACTTGCGGAA
>JAUZND010004547.1:0-11654 GCA_034780555.1 Coelogynopora nodosa
TCACATTTATTGTAATTTTTACCCAAAGTATATAATTTCACTTACCTTTGAATTTTAATATGCTTTATAATTTAATTCTATAAGTTAATTGGAGGCTTTTATATCCCGACGGAAAAATCTAATTTTATTTCGACGTAATTTTCAAAATTTTTAAAAACGATTTTGATTGGTTAAAATAACATCGTATATTGCGTCGGTAAATTTCCCGCCGGAATTACGATCGCACAAGACACAATTTTTTCCGTCGGGACAATTTCCTCTTCATATCTCCCGACGCAATATTTTTCGAAGACGGAATTTTTACCATCGTAGATTGCGTCGGATTTTTTTAGAGTGTAGCAAGTGAATTTAGGACAGCTCAAGGGACGGTTGTTGAGGATGGCAGAACAAACAACATTGGACGTCCCCGTGAAACAAGGTCCCCTGAAATGATATTACGAATTACCAAACTTATCACATATAATGACAGACTATCAGAACGTGAAATCGCAGAGATTACAGCTGTAACCAAAAGAATAAAGCATGACCTTCTTCAACACGATTGTAGTTTGCAGTGTGTTACGGTCAAATGGATGCCATTTGGTTTGGATGAAAACAAGAAAGCTAATCGTGTAGCAGTTTACCGTAATTTGTTGGTTGGAAACACTTTCAAAAAGACTAATTAATGAACATTTATTTGTATGCGACAAAAAGTGGGTCTACCTAAAATCCTTTCCACCAGAAAATCATGTCCATCGTTGGGTTCCTTATAATGACATTGGTCCAGCTGGAGACACTTTGTCGGAAATTATTTGCAAAATCTCACAAGAGTAGCTCTTAACCCTAAGTACGTTCGTGGACATACTTTTCATGGTTTGCTATTTGGAGGGGGGTATTCTAACTTCCTTGGAAAACCAAACTTCCTATTACCCGATTAAGTTAAAATTTGGTATACAGATACTTATATAAAGACTTGTCGATAGATTTTAATTTTCTAAACAATTAATCGATTGATATCATATTTATGACCTGATTACGTCATAAACTCCAGTTAGGAAAACAACCATATATGCTATATATTGACCAATAAATGTTATAACTTTTGTTCAATGCAACAAAAATTGACTTGATTCTTTTTGCATCTGATTTCAGATCACAATATGTATATTTGTGGATATATTTTTATGATTATTCTACTTATACAAATAAGCTATAAGTAGTATAAATGTAATTTGATTATTATTTTAAATTGCTGGTTATTTAATAAATAATTTTATTATTCAAGTTAAATGGATATAATTTACGATAACATTTTTTTTCTTCTATTAATGTTGCAAGTTTCAGCTCCTAATATCTTCGGCAACTTTTTATGAAAACCCAGGTTAGGGGCATCTATTTTTGTATTTGAACCGTTACTTCATGTTATATATATCGTTTACCTACCTATTATTATATATCTAACATGAAAATTTGACTTTTTAAAAACACCAATGATATTCGGGACACCCTACAATATACAACAATAATAAAACCGCATTTAATGCATTACTCTGTAACATGTTCCACACTTAGCATATAATAATAATAAAATAAAAAATCATATATAAAGAAAAATATATATTAAATATATTATATATTATTATAATACATTTGTATATATATATAATATTATATACACTATATGTAAAATTTGTAAAATTTCATATCCGTAACATATTATATTTAACAAGTTACATCCAGCATATAGTAACAAAATATAATTAATTTCAATGCTATCCCAATCTCAATTTTTAATATAAATCATCTACCACTAGGCGATCAATCACGCCAGATCCCGGAACTTCTTGTGAGATCCTTGGCAAACAATATATTGTTCTTATTTCCCGCGAGAACCTCGTGAAAAGTGTCATATAATCCCTTGAGTTTTTTTCTCGTGAGATTCTCGCGAGAACCTAGTGAGAAGTGGCACACAATCTCATTTGGTTTCTGTACGCATAGGCATTAAATTTTCATGATATTTTCGCGAAAATCTCACAAGTAGTAACAATATTTTAAAACATAAACTGACTGCTATGTATATATCTGTCTATGTGTGTGATATGTATGATATTAGAACAATTTGATGCAATATATATATTGGAACCATAGATATCTTATACATATTAATCTTAATTAATAATTAATTAATAAATATTAAATAATTAATATTGATATCTATGATTGGGAACCATAGATAACAATATTAATTATCTAGATTTGCAAACCAATCGATTTTCAATAGACGCTATATCGTACGCGCTATCAATTACTAATAAATAGAGGGGGAAAAATTGATTTTATTAAAGCTAATGGAAATACGATTAGCCGCGATTCTAGACAATTGCGCAATTCGATAAATATTTCCTTCTCACCGGATTAAGTCCAGACTTATGACGTAGTCCTAATTTGATTTGGTGTCGCTGAATCTAAGAACTAAAGCTTTTGTTTGAATGTGAATTTTGTGAATAAAGCAGTATTTTTAGGTTTCGCTTTATTTAGAACTTAGCACGATAAAAAAAATATTCAACGATGGCGGGATGGAACGTAAATTTTTTTCTTAATTTTTATTTCGGTGAACTACTTGTGTTAAACTGTTTTTTACTTTATTTTTTATTTAGAGCCTGGACGGTTGTTACTTCCTTAATTCCTTAGTTTTAGGAGTTATTTTTGAGATTTTCATATCTTTACATATCGTATTCATCCCTTCAGAATCTTTGGTAATAATTGAAAAGTCGGATTCCGAAAGCTGATTCCGAGGACTACTAGTAATTTTTTCTTTTCTTTTTCTAATGACATTGTTTTATTCATTGAGGTGAATGTGTTTTTAATTTTTTATACAGTCACCTAGGTTGTTGTGATGGGTTGTATATTTTGAATTAATAAACAATTTCTATGCGTTTTGAATTATGTGCACGTTTTGCTGATACTGATTGCTGATAGCTGGGAATACTAATTCTAGTATTTTGGGGAATTGTTCTCAATCAGCTTTAATACTTATAGTTAAAACTAGGTTGACTGCCTGAATTAAACTATATTTAATTATGATCTGTGGATACATGTCTATTAACCAAATATAAAAGTTGCTGGTTTATTGCCTGGATCTGCAAGGTTCATACTAAAACCCAACTGCTTTAATAAAATCTGACCACCAACCAAAATTAGTGATTGGTGATGATTAGATTTTAGTATGTGAACCCGACCACAGACAACAGTCAGGTTATGTACTAAAATCTGACTGCAGTTGAACTCAGAATATTTTGGCCAACCAGTTTCAATCAAACTTTTAACATATTTTTAAACAACAAACATAACAATTATGATTTTTATTAATGAAAACAAATTACTTTAGTTTTATATTTTATTTCAAAGTAAATAAATGTAAATAAATAAATTACATATTGTATATGAAATTTGTTTTAAATTAATTTAAATAATAATTATTTTCCAGTAAAATAATTATATAATTTATGTTATATAATATATAATGTAACACTTATTACCAATCATTTCTTGTCATTATGTTAATATATATATTTGAGAGTAACATCTAAACAAAAATATAAATATATATATAAAATAAAATAATTATATAATTTAAGTTATATATCTAACGTAACATATATTACCAATCATTCCTTGTTGTTATGTTAATTTATATATTTGAGAGTAACTTCTACTTATATAATTGGTGTGCCTGTTAAAAGTTACGTAACTTGCTTATAAATATTCTCTCTCTTTCTGTATCTCTCTATATATATGTATTATAGAGCATAATAATGTTTTATAAATATATATTAGATATGTTAAATATATACTAGATATTTAATATATTAATTTAATATATTTTTAGCCCCCTGATTAAAATAATTAACATATATATTATACCTTTATTTTTTGTAAGTAGAATCTAATAAGCAATAAAAAAAATTAATATTAAGTATAGAAAATTTTTTTATGATTCTATTGAACTTAAAATTAAGTATTTATGTTGAATAAAATGTGATTTAGTTCAGAAAAGCAAAAAATTACCTGTAACTTAATGGAAACAATTTTGTAAATTGAGTTAAAGATCCATAGAAATCAATAAAAAATAATTAAATGGCTAAAGTGTGTAAAGAAAATTTCTGATTCTAATGTAGCCAAAGATGAAATGATTCGGATGAATCAAATATGATTTATTAAAGAAAAGCTAAACTTTACCTGTTACTTAATGGGAACAAGTTTTGGAATTTATTGAAAGTCCTTCGGATAACTTAACTTTGGACTGGGAAAGTGTATTTAATAAAAATGTGGCCAATATATTACACATTTGCCATAGGAGATTATTTTGAGATGAATAAAAAATCAATAATTTTCTAAGGTTCTGGCAATAGCAGAACTTTTTTTTTGTCTCTTCTAGCTGGTTGCTATGGACAGGTACTATTTGCATTTTCAAAAACTGCATAGTATATGTTTAAAATATATTTAACATGCTTTGTGTATTTGTAAAAAAAAATTTTATATTTACTACTTATTAAAGTTGTGTTAAGTAGTATATAAGCAGCAATTTAAAACTATATCAAAATGGCTAAAGTGTATTTAAAAAATTGATTATAATAGAGTCAAAGATGATGAGATTAGGTTGTATAGAATGTGATTTGTGGAACAAGTTGGGGAATTTAGTTAAACCCTCATCTCATAGCGTTGGACTGTGTAATTGTATTTAATAAAAAATTGACCAATATATATAGTTGCCATAGGAAACTATTTTGATAATATGATAATATGTTTTTTATCTCAATTTAAAATGTAAAAGTATTTTTCCCATACAAATAATTGATGTATTATCTATATAATAAAACACAAATTATGACATTTTGTTATAGGTATTTGATAGATAAGATTATTGTTTCATTTCTTTACTAGATATTGTACATATACAACATAATATGTTATAACAAATAATAAATATTGTGTAAAATTTGTTCTTACTCTATACTCTTTTGAGATTTTTTTTTTTTAATATTCTGCTGTTGCTTTCTCAGTTGGGTTAGCTCAAGCGATAGCTCAAATTCAGTTATGCGCTCCCAAATGGATTCTTCTGCTTCAGACAGTAACAGTGGCGCTACAATTGACACCGAAGTGTCCATATCATCGAACTCTTTGTCAGAATTTAAATGTGAACCTGCAGCCAGCAACACTTGTAATCCAGTGGTACATCAGCCATTGAGGCCAATACAATTTGGTAAGTCATGTCGTTTTTCTGTTTATTTCATAATTTAAAATATTGTATCATGGTTGAATAAAATACAGTAGTCCTAAATTGAAGGGTGTATCCACGATTTTTTCAGGGGGGTCATGATCATCATTTATTGTTATATTGCTCATTTGTCCAATTGGTCTACAGTATCAAATTACCTTCCCTTGTGTTTTTTGTTTTAGATTCAATTTCTAGTTCTGATGAAGATAGTGATTACAGCAATTTAGATGACACTGAAGATGATGTCAACAATGACTACCTACCTGTTTTTGGCCAGTGTGGATTTTGTTTTATTAAAGTATGTAAAGGTGTTTCAAAAGCATGCGTTGAATTGGTCATGAAAACTAATCAGGTAGGCTAAAAATTACTAGACTGCCTTTTTTTCTTTGAAATATAATATTTTAAAATATTTATCATTATTTTGTTACAGGCTTTACATCAACGCGCTGTTGGCCCATCATCTTTTAAGCAAGCACTACGAATTGTTTTTAAAGCTCTGGTTAATGTTCTTTCTTTTGCCACAAAATCTGACGATGTATATATTTTCTTGGTGTGATTTATCAAGTAAAACTGGTAATCTCGTGCAAAATGGATACGTTTTTATGCAACAGACATCATCTCCAGGTTAATGACAATATTGACATCATCAGTGGTTCACCACATCTGAGACGCAAACAACTCCTTTCATAATTCACTTATTATTCTGTGCAGATGGGACAAATGTCTTCAGGTCTAAAAACAGTAGTTACTGGCCGCTGCAATTAATTATTTTAAATTTACCATTGCATATTAGACAGAAATTTCACAACAGAATAATGTATTCATTGGCAAGTAAAAAATAACTTTCATGGCCGTTTGTATTGTCAAAGATGTCGGATAATCTTAATACATATTTTTCCATTACTCATAATTAAGTTGAATACCATTTCAAATTGATTATATATAAATGTATTTTTGACCTGTCTGGATTAGCATCTATTTGTAATGTGACCCAATACAATGGAGAATATGAATGTCCCTTTTGTATACATCCTGGAATACAAATTAAAAGAGGTCAAGGCTCTTCCAGAGTGTATCCAAATACTGCGGGTGTTCTACTACGTACAAATGCTCAAGTTTTGCATTGTATACATCAGGCCGAGCTGCAGCATCGTCGTGTCTATGGTATTCGTGGTCAATCAAATTTGTTCGATTTTTGCTCATATCCGGATGATATTATTTTTGATGGCATGCATTGTTTGTATGGAGTATTGCGAAGCAGTATTTAGCTCCAAAGCATCAGGTTGTAGACATCGTATGAAATTTAATTCAGATGCTGCAGTATTATTTATCAATAAGTTTTTGTCTTCGGTTAAAGTTCCGCATGACATGTCGAGGTTTTTACCATTTAATAATATGGCAGAATATTCAGCTAAAGATTATCGTTCTGTTATATTGTACGTACGAGTATATGTTTGTTCCAATTTATTGTCTACTACTCCTATTGATCACTGTATGCATATAGTTGTACATACTTAATTATTTGCTGCGTTTGTGTAACATTCCTGTTACTACTGTTGAAATTACTGACATGATTTCTAAATTGACATCTGTCTTTTTTGAGCAAGTTACCCAGTATATGCCTATTAGTTACTTTTCGATGAATATTGATTTGTTGTCCCACTTAGCTGCTCAAGTTTCTGCATATGGACCACTTTATAATGCTACGATGTTTGCATTTGAAAATGGCAATAAAAGGATTAAGAGTCTTTGCCATGGTACTCGATATTACGATAAACAAATTGTAGATAGGTTTTTATTGTACAAATTATTACATTATGAGATTACCATGAATCGTGAGCGTAAGTATCGTAATTTTGATTATTTACTTTTAGAAACTAGAGATGGTTTGATTGATGGTGTAAAGTATCAAAGAAAGGGAATAATGTTGCACAGCATGAAGTACAAACGGAATGGTCACTCTCAAAGCTCTCTTTGTTTCAATAATGATGGTGACATTTGTTTAATTCTGTCATTTACTAAGGTACATGATACTATATTGGCAAATATACGTTGAGGTTGTTTGGCCGCATACCCAATTAGAAATATAGAAGGAAGAAACAAAACAAAAAACTTTTGTTGGGTATTGTAATATTACAAGTTGCTAATGATGTATTTAATTTGCCATTTTATCGTATAATTCATAATTTTGAAGATTTAATGTAATTGATGTGAATGTTGATAAATTTTGTAAACGGGCATTGGGGTTTTCTACTATCATTTTTGATGCTACTTATTTTTTTGTAACTGATATTATTGAGGTGGGTGAACATTTATAGGTTCATGTCAATTTTATCCACTGGAGTGTCATCTCCAAACTCTGTATGTTATGTAAATGTAGACTTCATTTACTGGTGATTGATTTTCTTTTGCATTTTAATATATAGTGGTATATTATCCAACCATAAAAATTGTATATTTTTTAATTTTTAGGGATGGGATATTTTAGTAGGTGCCAAGCAGGGGCGGATCCAACCTCCTAAGTAGACTGTCTTCCAATCTCAAGCCAAGCCAAATGCAGCCCAAGCCCCTAAATAAGTGCATAGCGCTGAAAATGTTAATGTTTTATAGCTAAGATTTCATCTAAAAGCATTTAAAATCATAATATGTTTATTATTATATAAGATATATTGTCATTTAAAATCATAAAATAATTATTATAATACAAAATGAAATGAGGAGTTTTACCTATAGTTCAGTTTAATCAGAACAAGAAATTATTAATGTAATATTTTATAAATTTATTCAAATTTATTGAATTACAATTTTTGATTAAAGAGGTTGAAGTGCAAGCTACATGTGTGAGAACAATTTTAAATAATGCTCATGATAACTGATTTTAGAATTAAAATGTATTTGTATTTTAATCTGTTTTGACAGATTTAATTTAACATAGAAAATTTAATAAATACTATTTTAAAGTTTTTTTTAATTATTTAATATACATTAATATTTTTATTCGGCTTATAATATATTAATAATTTTTTTGAAATATAAACCCTTCAACTTGAAAAAATATATAAATATTTGAAAATCATCAAAAAATATTTGTTCTTTACAAATTTGTCTGTCTTCCAGAAGACAGAAGACTCACTCAATCTATATACAAACTTAATTCACACCCAATCAAAAGACAGAAAAGAATATTAATGTAAGAAATTAACTAAGAGGAAATAATTATAAACTAGATACTTTCTGTATGACATTGATCATTGTAAAGCTTATTTATCAACAGCATGTCAAAACGAAACAATTGTACTCTCAAAGAGAAATATAAAATAATTATATTATGTTCGCTAAACTCGACTCTGTTTAGACGGAAATACATGACCTGGTTTTGTCCAGGCAGAATCAAAAATCTATTCTTTGCTATTTTAAACGCAAATAGTTTATCTTACATTAAATACTTACTGACTGCTTTAATTATTATATTACTGTATAATATAGTTAAATCCTTACAAGTGTGTTGTTATTACATATTTCTGCATGAAAATTTCATTTTTCTCATTAAAAAAGTGAAGTTTGCCTATATCGAATATTCTTCTATATCGAGCTTTTTTTTCTGGACCTTCAGACTTCGATATAGGCAAATTCTACTGTATAAGTTATATATTAATTATAGACTTGTAGGATAAATAATAATTAAGTGAGTGTTTGTTTTTTAATATAAACTACTTTTTTTATGTTTCAAGATGGCACGTGTAAATTTTCTACTTTTTAGTATTATATTAAATGTATATTTTGATATAGTTATCTATAATATTATAACTTAATTGATACACTATTAGATGTAGACCATTCTATCTACTATAAAAATATATAACAATATCCAAGAAACATATAATTAATGTTGTTTAAAACATATATATATAGTTGCTTTATTTTTTATTAAATAGCCTTTTCCGGACAGATAAAAAAATACATAAGGGCCTAGTTTCAGTTTTTTTAATACAGTGGGGGGAGTAACTCGGTGATTTTTCTCGCGAGAATTAACAACAATCTCGCGAGATTATTGTTACTTCTTGCTATTTCTCGCGAGATTCTTTCATTTCTTGCTACTTCTTGCGAGATCTGCCGGGATTGATCGCCTAGTGAACTCAATAAAAAATGCACATTTTTCATTATAGCATTTGAACGAACAATTATTAATGATTGAATACATTTTTTAGGAATTGAATACGATAATTTCTTAATTGCGTTAGATAAAAATAAAATAAATAGACCTACTATTGTTACTTAAATCTGAAAAACTGGAGGAATAATTTTTTTTAAAGTCGGCATTAAAACAAGTAGCTAAAATAAACAATTTAAATGTTGTTGTTATTTTATTATTTTTTAAATTATTTTATTAGTAAGCATATTTCAGAAATGTGTTAACTGTAAAAGCGGTACGTAGACAGAAATAAGAATGGTGGAAAAAGTTCCAAACAAATTTTCATTTTTGTTTTTTAGAAGGAAATATATTTCGTTATTCAATTAATGTAATTATATAGAAAACAGAAAATCTATCTATATTTTAAACTTAATTACAATATATACAGAGAAAGTGATTAGATATTCATATGCAACCGCAACAACAAAAAGTCGTATCATGCAATTAATTAGTCAAAATGGTTGCAACAGGTTTAATTTAATAATAATAATACGATTTTAAATTAATATATAAAAACAATTTAGTTTAATTATTTAATATCTTTAATGTCTAAAACATCGAATTACATAAAAAAATAACTGGTCAGTAGTATAGGAAGAGTCAATTCGGCCCCCTATCTTGACATTTGACCATAACACTTCACAACTTATACATTTTTTTGTAAGTAGCACAATTTTTTTATATGGTAAAATAAAATGTAATATATAGACATTCAGAATAGCTATGAGTGTTAATTTTTTTTAAATCGGTTGAAATTAATGAAGTTATAGACATTTTTGTGAATTACAGATGAATAATTTTTTTTTCACGAAGTAGTATATAACCATTAAAATGTTAATTAGTGTTTCATCATAAAATAATCTAATTATTTAATTACAAATATTGTTGTAAGACCATTTTAAAAAATGTGGACGAAAAAGTAGGTACATTTTACCATAGTATTGCACGATAATTTAAATGAGGACTAGTTCACTCAGTTTGATTTTTCTACTTACAGTTTGATATCCCTACCTTAAGTATAAATAGAGAAGTTTTACAGCTCAATTTAATTCTGCTCCCAGCTCTTGACACGAATGGTCGTATTTACAATCGCTCTCTCTTGACTTGGCATTTTATTTTATAACTTTACTTTTGAGATGTCCAAAATTGTTATGGAAGCTACCGACGTGACAAACAGTTTGAAATAAGACATACAACTACATATCGACCGCGGCAAGCAGGGCTACGCAATGAGGTGAGAGTTTCGTATTGACAATGGTGAAATGAATGACATACATAGAGTGATATGCAGATTGTTTACAAAGACAGCGGATGGAAGCAGAAGAGAGAGATTTACTGACATAATGTTTGAAGGACTTGGTTATATTAACATGTTGCGATAGAGAAGCAGCGTATTATCTATCCTTGAGCCATACTTTAAACAAGCGGTACAATCAATTCATCCCGGCAAACCATTATGATACTTCTTCGGAGTACCTCAGTGGCGAAAGACTAAAATTATTTAATATTTTTAATTATAACATTTTAAATATTATTCCAAGTTGTACGTATTCTATAACCAAAAAATATGTCAAAAGGACATTCTAAACATCGAAAATAAGGTAAAGTGTGCTTAAACTGTAAGAAAATATAACATATATTGTCAATGAACCATGTTGTAGACCATAGAAATTATTAGAAAACACATATATACAATTTTTACATTTTATGATAATTCGGTTAAAACTAACTTATATGAAGAACATGAATTAATTAAAACACTCTATAACGAAACATACATTGTAAGAGACCATCTAAAATTAAAAAAACATTTTTATCAGAATAATAAATTATTTAGGAAAATAATAACTTATTTAGGAAAATAATAACTTATTTAGGAGAATAATAACTTATTTAAAGGAATAATAACTTATTTAGGAGAATAATAACTTATTTAGGAGAATAATATCTTATTTAGGAGAACAATAATTTATTTATGAGAATAATAACTTATTTAGGAGAATAATAACTTATTTATGAGAATAATAAATTATTTAGGAGAATAACAATTTATTTATTAGAATAATAAAATTATTTATGAGAATAATAAATTATTTATGAGAATAATAAATTATTTAGGAGAATAATCAATTATTTATAAGAATAATAAATTATTTATGAGAATAATAAATTATTTATGAGAATAATAAATTATTTATGAGAATA
>JAUZND010004548.1:0-11654 GCA_034780555.1 Coelogynopora nodosa
GACCCATGCCGCCCCCCCCCCCCATCCCGTCCCCCCAGACGCTTTTCATTCCATCTCCTACTACATAATAATTATATTAAAAACCCGAACATACTATACATATGATATCGCCTTACCTGAATTACCCAGAACACTTGAAAAGTCCATGCTGGTTCGCGTCTGTGAACCGGGAAAATAGCCCGCATCTCCGTCAGAATTTGTGTAGCCGGATAGGTAATACCTGTATCGATATGTATCGGCATGCCAAGCAGGCTTGCGGTGATTGAGCATGATGTAAGTGCTGGATCCATCGGTTGAAATGATCAGTTGAAAGTTGACCGACTGAGACATATAGATATACTTGTACAATATATTATAAATGTTTATTCTATTTATTTACAATGTAACCAAACTGAGCTGTAAAATAGTTTTTTAACATTGAATAATGTCTGAAAACTCTCTGGATAGTTTGCAAAAACTATACATTTGTACAGTTTTTTTGGCTTATATTTCTGTAAAATATGTTACCTTATTTGTATTACAAACGATCAATATAATGATTACTATTGATTAATTGATTAATATCGAATTAATAGTACTTAGTACGGTAACATAACGCAAGGTATATTATTTATGAGAATATTTATAAATTAACCTACCGGCTGTGAAAGGAAGCATGTTGCAATGTTGTAATAATTGGAGTAATATCTCAAGAACCACCAATAGTTAAGGTATCTGCAGTACCAGGGTTTGCGATATGCTAAATTCTCCCAATGGATTGTGACTGTCATCTGACTGTCGTAGTTGGACGCGTTGTAGTGATTTTGAATTTCGGAATCCACACGATTCTTGAAATCTTGTCTGTCACCTGATGTGACATTTCTATAAATGATGTCATAGCATATTTTGGTTTCATTGTTGGTATCAAATGAACCCAGGTAGCCAGCGATAAAAGGATAATAAAAATAGTCGAGATTTTCAACACGCATCCAGTACCATTGTAGGTATGGATTTCTTCGTCCAATTGAAATGTAACCATTTTTAAAAATCTGAAATACAAGAAAAGCATTGTCACATGCCCATAACTAAATAATTGACATTGAAAACAATTTGAAATGTACAACTATGATCAATAGTGAATTAAACATACTTTAACAATTTTACTAAATACGTATACTTAATTTTGCTTAATTAAACTCATTATTTAGTTATAGAATACACTTGTAATGGTGATAAAAATGTGTTTGCTTGTTTATAGTCTGAATTTGGAATAATAATAATAACAATAATAATGTGGTTAAGGTATCTATTGTATATATATATATATATATATATATATATATTGGACGTAAGTATCATATATGTATATATATGTAGTAACTTTTTTTGTGAATTTTTACTAATATGTATATTTAGTAATATAATTATCCAATACAATATATACACAAGACTATGAAAAATTCGAAATAATACAAGTTTTAACATTTATACAAATTTCATCTAAAAGCAATTAATTCAATAATTCGTCTCAAGGATAACAATATATCATATCAGTAGGCTATATATACAATATATAGAACTGTTATAGTTTTACCCAAAATTTATTGTACGATTCCTGGCCAATGTTGAAGGGGAAGTCGATGTCAACGGTTGTCCCACGGTCGTAGTTCCACCACCACCAGTACCGTCTGTTGTTAGCAGCGAAGGGGTGCTGGTTCCGACATGTCAGTGAGATAATGGAGTCCTCTGCGCAGGGTTCAAGGGTACCATCGAAACACAACATGTTACAAAGAAATTGAAATTTCGGGAGGTTACTAAACAATGTGTGCCTACACAAGGCGCTACATTATGATATAATGTAACTTTGAATATACTACTAACAATATGTACATGTATATGTATATGATATACTGTTAATATTGTGAAGAAGCGGTTAAATATATTAAATAATATTAAAGCGGCCCCTTTTTTAAACTGTTAACTATTTATCATTTCATTCCGTCAATATCGGAAATAGAAACGATTGCGCAATTTTTGACATGCTCTGAGCTATAATATGTGAGTAAAATTCGTAAATAATTATACTAAACAAATTAATCGATGGTTTTGTTTACAGCCGATGAATGTAAATGTATTGTTTTCTATTATGCATGAACACCTTATCGACAGTTATAACTGTGCAAACCTACAATACTATACATTGTGTCCCTCATAACAACTGGATTCACCCACCTCTACAGAACGTTCCGTTACCCAGGTAACCTGGTTTACAGGAGCAGTTGAAACTGCCTTCGGTATTCGTGCAAATAGCATTCGGGTCACAGTCATGAGTTTTTATTTTGCACTCATTGATGTCTGAAAATATTTAATATAGCGATTAGTGAACATAGTGATAATATTAACAAACAAATAATCAAACATATTCAATTAATAATACTATGCATACTGTATATCATAATATTAATGGTTGTAATTTAACAATTATAGTCATAGACATTTTATATATTTTACACTTATATTTATATAGTTGTACACAAAACTACTTTATATATATATATATATAGTATTCTATATTTAGTTTATATGGGATCGATTTTAATGATAACAAACATATCAGTTTCAGATAATAAATATTAAAATTGATGTGAGGATTCAATTAATTAAATTGAATGTTTTTAAACAATAGCCCTTCGAGGAAATCGTCGTTATTTATTTATGTGATCTTCCTGCATGTATTATCACTAAATCGCATTCAAAAACGTTAAAAAAAAATTTAAATAATAGCTTTTCAAAAAATTCGAATAGATAATACACATATACATTTAGGAAAAACTTCCCATATTAATTAGTATATGGTGCATGATATCTGGTATATTCAAAAACGTTTAAATACACATATTTTAATATACCTGTTCGGGGAAAATGATACTTATCCTGGTTGTGACTTCAATCCGGAATATAACCGGAGAAATAAAAAAACTATTTGTCGAGGTCAGAAATGAGACAAGTAGGTAGTTAAGATAAACAAACAAAGTGAACTTAAATGCCAACAATGTTATAATTTAGTTTAATACGTGTAAGCATTTATTCAAATTGTACTGCACAATTGTTGTTTAATAATGTACAACTAATATCTACTAATTATAGAATGTTAAATTAATAGGAAAATACTAGACAAAGTTAAATAATTCATAAAAAATAGTTATAATTCAATATACGTTTGTCCTTTTCAGATTGTTTATTAAACGTATATCGACCATTTTTATAGAACTTCAACAAACCCTTTATTCAATTTTTTTTTAATCTAATTTAAAATACATCAAATTTATCTTGTTCGTTTATCTTAACTACTTTTGCTTTGACGCCCATAAAAAACTGGTGAAATTTTCTCTGTAATTGTACTCAAGTTTTTCCTCTGTAATTTCCTTCGAATTTAGGTCACAACCATTTATCGATAAATCAAAAGTAATTACGCGTAATATTATTTTAAATCACTGCATTTAATTATTATATTAAACATATATTCCACATTTTACAAAACATCAAAAAAACTCCTTATGTAATAGAAATCGTTGTGTCTGCTAATTCCGGAGAGAATTACATGAGAATTACATGAGAATTACATGATTTAATTGTTAATTGTAATATGTTTAAGGACGATTCGTTTTTGTTTACTTGTACATACTTATACACTATCAGTGATTTCTACCAATTCAACCGAAACCAATAAAATCAATACAATTTATCACAAATAAGTTTAACAACGGAATATGTTTGATTTGGTCATAACGATATAATAGTTGTATTATAATAAGACAATAATATATAGATAATAATATAGATAATGTTCATTAATATACAATAGATAAACAATTATATATCTATGGATTTGGTCAGAGCTGGGTGTATCAATTGGTAAATTAAAGAATAAACATCAATTGTTTGGAATTTATATTATGTTATAAGCGAGCCCATTTTATCGTCATATTGTTGATATTTTTTAATATATTTATATTTAAACAATGAATTATTTGTCAGTTGTCATTTCAAGCATACAGTGTAGTTTAACTATATAAAATCAAATAGTCTCTTATATGTTGTTATATATATATGTACCCTGTCCTGAGTTTTTCTTTATTTCAATATTATTATACATTTCTATTTTAATAATATCATGCTAACTTGACATCTTGTAAACGTTAGAGCTGTTTCATTATAATGTATAGATATAATATCTACAAGTCAATTAGAATCACGAAATTGATTGAATAAAACTATAAAACTATTATGTCAAAAATTAAAACAACCACGAATACTAGTAGATAATAGAATATAGTAAATGATATTGTTAAGCAAAACTTGTTTATACCTAAACATGATGTTATATATGGAAAAATATTAATTGAAAGCATTTTTAAAAGCAATTGTCTACATTTATATACATTATTATATATTTACTTATTAGTAATCTAATCAATGTTTTACGAAGCATTTTTGTGTATATATTATGGTGTCTAACCTCCTTGCAAGCTAATTTTCATTTTAAACTTCTTTTTTTTTAAAGTTAACATATATACATTGCCTTACCCGTTGCACATCTCTTGCTGCCCTTGTAACCCTTCTTGCAGCGGCATTTAGCAGTGTCCTTGACAACGGTACAAACCCCGCGTGGATGACAGGGATCAGGAACAGTGCACTTGACTTTGGCTGAAGAAGAACATTCAAACATATACAGTACATACGTCGGCAGAGATAAAAGCATACTTTATAATTGTGTACTTAACAATTTAGTCAGGAATACCGCACAATATGTTTCTATTCAAACAAAACTAAAACATCAACATTTTGTTATTTGATTCGTCTTTTATGATATCCGATGTGAATAAATATTTTTTTGTTTATATTTAAATTATAGTTTATTAAATTGTGTAAAAAATTGTGTATTAAATTGTGTATTATAAAATAATAGTTGTAATATGTATTACGATATATTTAATAATATTTTGTGTCCTCAAAACACAAATGTTGTCCAATAATGTATGCATGCATCTATGGATCTGAGGGATAACAGTTTAACGCAAATCTCAGCAAAATACACACATATCAGAATATAAAAATCACAATAAATATAACATTTGAAATAACATTTTACAGTAGTTAATAGTACTATGTCAAGTCTTTAATCTGTTTTAGTCTTTATTATGACATGTGACATCTATTTTTGTGTTTTTTCCCTTACTAGTAAATAAATTAGTCTCGTTTGAATTAAACTGTCCACTTTAGCGTTCTTGTTATTCGACGTGATTTTACAATATATGCACAGCCATCATTATTATATTATACAGAGAAATACTACTAAAATCAGGTATGCTGCGGAAGATGTGGTGTACTGCAAGGTGTACAAAGGAGAAATAGTGTAGTCCATATATACACATATATAACCGTCGACATGTTTTAATGTATATAGTGCATATATATAGTAATATATATATATATATATGATTTAATGTTTATAGTACTTAAATTTTATTCCAAATAGGCTTGATGTATTACTAATTATAACAACCATAAATACTATTGAAATATAAAATATCAAAATGTAACATATTTATTAATAGCGACCGCGCTTTAAACATAAAATAAAAACTCTTCGATATCAACAACAAACAAAACACACGCACTGGATTGACAGTAGGTCCCATTATGGTAAGGACCACAGTTGCAGTGCACCCCATGAGCGATGGAGACATTGCAGGTCGCATCGTTTTGACAGTAGCTGCAGTATTTCATGATCAAGTTGAAGTACTGATTGTACAGCTTGCTTCCAACCTTTGGCAACACGTAGGACGACTTTGTCGTTGTCGTTGTCGTGGCCGGCTTGACTGTTGTAAATGTTAGCGCAGCGGTGGTTGTGGTCTGACCGCGGGTCGTAGTGGCGCCTGTGGTCTGACTGCGGGTTGTAGCGGCGCCTGTGGTCTGACCGCGGGTCGTAGTGGCGGCGGCGGCGGTTTGAGTTGCCGTCACTGTTATCGTTGAAGTTCCAGCCGCCGTGGCTGGATTGGAAATCATGACTACGAGAGGAGAGAAATTATAGTGTAATTCGAGTTATTTTTTACACCTGTGCTTAAAAGGATTTCTGGTGACTGACTGACCAGTATTACTAGATTATTTCTTGAAAAACAACAATCTCCACTCAACGCTAGATCAGATGATCATCGAAAACATAATGTTCCATCATTAAAACCGCATATATCATAGTTAATTCAAAAAAAGTAATAGCAACTGTATTAATCAGACTTGGAGTGATAAAATAGCATGTAAAACAGTTTAATTCGAAAAAACGTTAACCAAATACAGAAATATCCAGAGGCAATAATGTCAATAATACAAAATAATATAACGCTTAAGAATATTTATCTAGAGTTATATAAAATAAATAAAAATATGACTACAAAGTATTGGGGACTTTGGACCTTTGTGAGTTCACGCCATCACGTATAAATTCCATAATATAGCGCATACTTTAAAAGGGTTGTGACTTAAATCCGAATGAAATAGCGGAGGCCAACTCTTAATGAAATTTAACCTATTTTTCAAGATCATCAAAGCAAAAGTATCTAAAATAAACAAAAAGGAATTTTAAAATAATCAAATTAATTAATAAAAACTAATGTAAGGGATTTTAGAATGTCGATAAAAATGGTCAAAATACGTAAGGCCTACATTTAAATTAATTCTGAAATATACAAATTAATTAATTATAACTAATTGTAAGTAATTATTTCATTCTATAAATTAGTTTTTTTAGTTTATCTTTGTTACTTGTTTTAATGCCGACGACCTTAAACACTAGTTATTTATTCCTCCGGTTTTTACTCCGGATTTAAGTCACAACCTTTAAAAAGTGTTTTCGACCATGGAAGATGCAGTGTAATTTAAAACGTTTTATTTGGTTTTTAGATTTCGAAATGTTATTTTCATCACATTTAAACTAACTAGAACCAAATCTGTTTGACGTGGTCAATACTGCATTTCAATGTTTGGTAGATGTCCCTAAATAAGACGATCAGAAACAAACAAAAAAATAATACATAATATTATAAAAATAAAAGTAGTATAATCATTTGAAGTTTGATTCAATGGATAGTAATTAATTATATTATCAAAAACGAATGTATGATCATAACCAAATTTGAACATAATGTCAACTTCAAAGGAATAGGTCAGCTTCAACATGATTGTCGAACATTAAACCTCAAACTGTTACTCTGAGAATTGACCCAGAATGTTATTCAGAATTTTACCACAGTATTAACTTCAGAATTGAATTTATATACATCACAGCTTCCTTTAACGAGCCAGAAATTAATGTAACTGAACATTTGTTTAAATAATTTTAATTTGCTTCGTAATGCTTTGACACATACTTTGTCATTTTCCAACAAACATAGTGACTTAATAATAATTTCCCCCCCAAATAAATCGTATTATTTATAATCGTAATTTTCAAGAAAAACATCCACATGCACAGAACACATATGATTGGATCAAAGATGAATGTATTCGTTTGATGTTATGTAATTCAATGTGCCACTATAAGTGATCTCTGAAAAGTATAGTTAAATATGTTATAATTAAAGTACGTCATCATTAAACAAGTCATAATTAAATACGTCATAATTAAAGTACGTCATCATTAAACAAGTCATAATTAAATACGTCATCATTAAACAAGTCATAATTAAACAAGTCATAATTGAATACATCATAATTAAATGCGTCATAATTGAATACGTCATAATTAAATACGTCATAATTAAGTTCGAACTAATTAATTACATAATAATTTAAAACTTCATAATTAAACACGTCATAATTAAATACACTATAATTAAAATACGTCATAATTATTTGTGTCATAATTAATCACGTTATAATTAAAAATCTCATAATTAAACACGTCATAATTAAGTACATTATAATTAAATACATTATTATTAAACTACGTCATAATTAAAAACGTAATATTTTGGCACTTAAAAACGCCACAGTCTGCATGATTTGCTCACACATTTGAAATGGACACAATTAATATAATACCTATCGTTGATAATGTTTAAAATGATTTAGTTATTTAACTATTAAAACATTATTGTGCACATCAATCGTCAATTAAGATGTTGCATGGGAAATCATATATAATATAATGCCACTTTGATATGAACGGTTTAATATGATGCACAATAATAAAAATGAATAACAAACTTGAACATGTATTAAACTCGAGATTTCGGTCTTCTCAGCCTCAGGCATAGTAATGAATCAAAAAAAGGATGTATAGAAGATGAAAGTTCGGAAAATTAAAGAGAAAAAAAATTATAATTGAAAAATATAAATATCGTTCAATTATAAATAGATAGTTGAGTGAAAAGTTTTTGTTTCAATAACGCATAACTCTTGTACCTGTGGTATCATCATCCTCTTCCACTGGCTCGTCAGTAGCTTCCTCGTATTCCGTTGTAGTATAATTGTCTAAAAGGTGATATTAGTACAATATGAAACTTTTAGATAATATAAATGTTTGTATAATAAACTGCTTGTTTTTCTGTATTTAAATTTTGTTTGTTGATTATACGCTGTTTTCTATATTTAAGTGTTTTTTTTATTATTAACTATTATATTGATCGTTATATGTATATAATATGTTAATACTGAATATATGACTAACTTAAACGAATTAATTACAAAACATTATTATATTAACAATTATTAATACTACATAATATATTAAGACGTAATATTATTGTATAAATACATGACAATCTATACATGCTACAATATATACATTTTTAGCGTATTACATCATGTTGTCATTATTTATAAATAGCAAATACACGGTGCAGTTTACAGACTGCATTTTCAGAGTTGTCATCGATTACAGAGTTGTCATAGATACACAAATATCATGTACGTAGCACGTTGACATTTGTCTTATATTTTTTAGTTTTGAATTGAAGTATTACCTAAAAAATTGTTTTTAAAATGTTGGATTAAATTTGTTTCAAATTAATTAATTAAATAATTTAATTAAGTGTTCATTATATATTTATAAAAAATCTGAAGAAAAAAAATCATTATATTATATAATAGTTATGACACATTTTTGTTCAATCGTTAATAACTTTACTTGAAAAACTGTTAAAACATGCATAAACACACAACATTATATATTTATTTTATTTATATTTGTGTAGAAACAAATATTTATAATTATTTCTTAAATGCGTATAATTCATTAATGCGTATAATTGATTAATACGTAAAATTGATTAATGCGTATATAATTGATTATATTAAACATTATATTAAACATCGGGTGTGATTGCTCATAGTGTGATTGCTCACGATTTGATTATAAATCAGTTCGAATTAGATTGATAAGGCAGCTTAAACAGCTTGAAATGTGATTTATTTATTGTGTACAAATTATTTAATCAAATCCAATGCAAGTGTAAAATAAACGCTCAGAATCTTTATATAATTATTAGTGTTAACATGTCTAAAAAAACATTTCAATACACACATTTATCGCAATAATAAGTAAAGTTAGGTGTATGGTTATTTTTCAATTGTCAACCAACTGAAGCTTATTTGTATTACCCTCGGTCTGTGCTTGTCCCAGGGTTGAACTGCTCATGAGCAGCAGCACCGCAAGCATAACTATCTGGAGCGGCATAGCTGAAATGTATTCAAATCCCGGCATTAACATCTCTATCATTGACAGTAACTGACATTAATTAACATATACTATATACCAGACTTAGGTGATCAATGCAAAGCAAAGATCAATGCAAGACAAATGTAGTCATGAACAGGTCAGTAAGTAAGAAATGTGAGGTTGTTTAATATAAGAATTCATTCAACATTATTACTATTCCAACATTTAATTACTATCAATGTATAAGTAAATGGCATATGCCAACCAAAAGCTTATTTACACTGAGCGTAACGCGACGCGACGAAACTGTAAAGGAAATTACTCAATATTTTCTTGGACACCGCACGACGGTTTAATGCACATTTCAATGCAAATAGGCTGTAAAGTATGTACTACAGCATCAACATACGATAGGTCACTTCGTTTTTTGTTGAGAAATTATATTAATTATTTACCGCACACCCCGCTTGGCGGGCATAAGCCCTTCAGAAATTCAAAGCGTATTTGGTATTAAGCTAGTTGGTAAACTATTTTATACATTGAACATTGTTTATATCAAGAACATCATCAAACTATAAATTGATTATAATTTGGAACATGGTTGTAGCTTGTAATATGCAAACATGTTATGCTAACAATAATAACTGACGAAACAAAAATGAAAAAATAACAACAATGATATTTAACATATATTTGACTAAATAATTAAATATGCAATTATAAACATTGGATCGAATTTCCGCCAGATAATTTGATATAACTAATATTTTGTGTCTAACACATAGTATAATCGACCAATGTAAGTGGAAAAATATCTGAAAATGAAACTGTTTTAAATATAATCAACTGAATTATTTTTTTAAATTACAATGTATACTATATTAAACTTTGCAAAGACAATTATTTTAAATTAATAAGAAACAGTGCAACTCGCCTCCTATGTTGAGGATAAACATGTTGTTAACGACTTTCCAGCGTCAGCAGTGATTTGTGTCGTTTCAATTAGAAAAGAAAATATAAATTATTGCAAGAGTACAGCAACACTTTGTTTAGTAAGTCATATATTATAGACACTCACTGACCAATATATATACATATACACAATACAATACAATACCTTTTTGTCAAAAGTAGAATAGCTGTTTTATTGTAATTGATGTTAATTGGAGGGATTAGTTGAAGCATCACAACAAGATTTTGGCCCGGTAGCACCATCTAGTGTTATAGTAACTTACTATATTGTCGTAGCGCTGTACACTTAGCGTATAATTTAATTTAACCGATTGTCACGTTACGAATTTTTAAATAATGCCTATCATAAAATATGTTGTTAATTTTATCAGTAATATACGAAAAAAAATTTAAAAAATTTAGAAATATATAGTTAACATAATAAATATAGAGAAAATGGTTGTCTTCTTTATACCATTTGATAACAATGTAACGCTACATTGATGATTGATCCGAAAACAAAATGTACTAGCCACTTTTAATTAATACAACTACAATCATTGAAAGATAGTTATAATTATTTATTGAAAAAACTCCGAGGTTCCAAACCTTTAACTAAAGTTCATAATCATTGCAACAATAAAAACAAAAAACACAGAATACAACGCATTACATGTTGCATTCTCGACATTATGTTGCATATACCAAATACAACAATGACTGGTATAAATGTAACGATAGCCTTATTTCTAAATCTAATTTTGAATACTTTTCTAAACTCGTGTGAGGCCTATATGCTTTTTTACCATCTTGATCATTAGTTATTGAATATGGGAAGTGGGACGGTAGCGCGCTATCAAACCGGTTAAACACGCAGCTGAGGGTCCTAAGTCCCGCACCTTATTAAGTTTCTACTGTATCTCTTCAATTCAGCTTCTACTTTCGGTCTGTTTTGGTTTTGTGTCCTGGATAATGGCTTTAGTTAACATATAACCACTACAGGCAT
>JAUZND010004550.1:0-11653 GCA_034780555.1 Coelogynopora nodosa
ATTTTATGTTAGTAAATTACAATATATGTACATATATTATATGTATCACATGTATATATTTGCATGATTTTATTCTTTAATTTTATTGAAAATATACATTTAATAATTATTAAATGTAAGAAAAATATGGGAAAAAAGTGGGAATTTCATTCAGTCGAAAATGTGGCAACCCTGATAAAATAAACAATTCTTACATTACAATTATATTTGAAGTATGATTGTAACATTCATAATCAATAAAATGATAGATCCAATTACTTTAATAACTAATTTTAATTATTAGACATACATTAACACATTATTTATAATTGATCAAATTTACACCAAATTTAAATTCTTATGAATTAAATATAAAAAAACAGAATAATTTATTATTAATAAAAATACATAAATTATAAAAATAAAAATATTACAAATAAATTCAAAGTATGGTCATGATATTTAAAAACAAAAAAATCATAAATCATTTTATTATTAGACATACTTTAATAAATCATTTAGTATTGATCAATAACACCCAATTAAAATGCCTATGGTATGAATTGAAATAAAGAATGTAATAATACATATTATTAATAAATTATAATTTGAAAAAACATTGCTCAATTCATATAACTATAAATTTTTTATTAAGCTCTTAAAGGTATTCCCAAATACAATATTAAGAATTAAAAAGATGATTTAAATATGAAATAAAAAAGAAAGTCAATAAAAGTAATAGCTTCTATCTGTCATATAATTAATTTATAAATCAGGGACAAATAATTGAGTCCATTTTTTTTTTGGGAAATACTCATATAATCTATAACTTTCCTATATAATAATAATGAATTATAATATTATCTATTTCACAGTGGTTAGTTTTGTAGCTATACAACATGTATTTCCCATTCCAGTTTGTGGGAATATAGTTAATTATAATAATGGTCCATTCCAGTGTTTGGCAATATAGTTGAATACAATAATGGTTCATACCAGTTTTTTTGGTAATATAGTTGGTTATAATAATGGTCCATTTCAGATTTGTTTAACATTTGTTTACTTTATAATGATAGTTTTTTAACAGAATCACCATAGTTTATTAAAATAATATAAAATAAAAAGTTACTTGTTGCAAATATTTTGTCTGTGTTATACAGGCATTATTGGGCAATATACCATATTCCATATGTTATAATGCCTGATGATGACTTTGCAGAACATGTATATTATACAATATTTATGTTATATATCATAACAATGAATCTATTATTTTCATACAATAATATAACAATTTCATAACAATAAAGTAAGAGATTTAAAACAACTATAACATATTAAAATAAGCAGGTGAAATATGATCAACAAAGCACATTAATAAGTGTGAAACCATAAAGTTAAAATTGCAATCTATCAATGACCCCTATGTTGCCACACAATTTTGATGCCTCCATGTCTTGTGGTCACTTTCAGCCTCGCCTTACATGTATCATGCAGCACATCTTCTGACCAGCTTCCTCTCTAAACCCTTCCAAATTGCCACCAGTCTGCACAAGCTGTGTACTGTCTCCAGTGCCACCCTCCCCCAGCTGACACAAGGGACCATCCTAACACGAGT
This sequence comes from Coelogynopora nodosa, assembly GCA_034780555.1. Taxonomy (NCBI): domain Eukaryota; kingdom Metazoa; phylum Platyhelminthes; order Proseriata; family Coelogynoporidae; genus Coelogynopora; species Coelogynopora nodosa. The sequence continues at coordinate 1,598 of JAUZND010004550.1, forward strand.
GCTGCTGCACACATCGGCCGGCGGCCTCACAGCTAGAAAATGGGAACCCGATGAGGCTGACCCTGCCGAGCAGGAGTTTCTCATAACGCAGCCGGTGGATTCTTCTAATGCTGTGGATGACACAGCTGTCGGTGGTGACTCGCTCCAGATCAGGATGTCAATTGTTGAGGGTCCACTTCATAGTCGTAACAGCGGTCCTGATATCAACTATGCAAGTATTGTGGGAACTATTGATAATATTCGTGTAAGTTGAACATTGAACTTAAATTTTATTACCATAATATTAAAGCTAATGCCTTTTTAGTAAAGCACAACTTTAACTTTCTTAACACTACCAAAACAACACATAAATTTACATCTCAATATACAAATTTTGTGCTCTGTGAATTTTACTGATCTGTTTTATGTAAAAAATATATTATGCTTAAATCTTTTGACAGAATCAAATAGGATTTCATGGCAAAATGATACCTTCCAATGAAAGTATTTGTTGTTGTTGAAGTATGTTTTTAGTTTCATCTAGTTTTCAGTTCTCATGTTGTTTGTTATAAAATGTATATACCACAAACTTGTCCTAGTATAATGTTATGTGTAAGGGCTCATCGTTGAACTGGGGGATCCAAATTCCAGAGAGTGTGACCATCACGGTCGACTAAATTTTGTCCATGTTGTATTTCCTCATCCTGCTCCTCTTCTTCTATTTCGTCCTTGTTGTACTTCCCCTGCTTGCTCCTTTTCTTCTATTTTCTTTGCCTCTTCCATTGTACATAAATCTTCTGCGTCGAAATCATCATCATATTATTTCTCATCTTATCTCCATCTTCTTATTCGTTAATCTCTATTATATATATATATATATATATATAGTTCCATTACAAAATGATTATTCCAGTATTGAAAAATATTTTTTGCTGCCAAAACTTGGATTTTCCAAAAGTTAAATAGACCTGATTCCCCGAAAATTAAACTATATCAAAACAAAATATTACTCATAACAGTAAAGTAGTGTTGCTATAAACTATGATGTAGAATGATAATGATAAAAATGTTATTGGTGTTTTACTATTACATTTTTATACTCCAAAAATGTTCGTTATATAATACAAATCACTGATTTTTGCAGGATATACAGAAAACACTCTCAAAATAAAAGTCAGTAAGGATCAGTTATATTCATGACAACTTCATATGCAATTTATTTTAAATTTGTATCAACCATTTCATTTGTAACTATGTGGAGTGTACAAGTGTTAAAGCTATTTTCTTGAGTTATTTTTTGCATATTCTATTTATTAATAGTAGTAATATTATAAACAGCTATAACATTTGATGAATTGTATCATAACATAAGTTAATGAAACGGTGGTTTGCTCTGTGCAGCATTTTAGGGATAAATAAGAAAAAATAAGCACATGACTAAGAGGTATAACCTCGAAAATTTGTAGTAATAAATTTACATCACATCTGCAGCAAATGCTTATTTTTTCTTATAACATAAGTTATATGATATAATTTCGAATAGTATCACTTAATTAACAGTTGTACTTATTTGTTATTACTACTAACAAAAGTCTTACTACATTGCAGGGGTCGTTCACATATTATATGTTATATCACCCGAGGGGTGGGTGGGTGGTTTCATTTTTTGTTAATGTGCGTTATAAGGGTGGGGTGGTGATTTCGATTATGTGTTATACAACAAATTAATTTTATATGATTAATGTACTCTTGCTTTACTATGCCTGTGCAGAAGTGGGGCCCCTCTACCAATACATAACTTACTATAATATAGAAAATTAGGTATAAATTTATATTATTTCATAGTTATATGGTAAATATATTAGTTAATTAAATGAGTAGTTCTATCACTTGCTATTATTTTATAAATGCATAACATAATTTTATTTAAAACATGTTTGCTTTTTAGGCAGATGCAAAATGTCGTAATGTTTAAATTCCAAGGGTTAGGGTACCATAGTAGGGTATCTTAGTTAGGGTATCTTTTGTATTATTTTGTTAAATTTTGTATAAAAGAATTATTCACATATAATGCTAATAAACATTGTCTTTTGATTGGTGTACATGTGGAGATACTATACTATACTATATTAATAATAATATAATTTTAATTTTTTAATGGATTCAAAAACTTCAATATCAAATCTGTGAAAAGAATATTTGAGTGTATTATCATTGTAAAACAATAATTTTTGGTGGTCAGAAATCCTAAGTGTTACACAATACTATGGTGGTAGTGGGGTAAAAAGGCAAAATTATGCATTATATTATATGTGAACGACTCCTTAAATAATTATCGCTTAAAATAAGTTGTATATAACAAAATATGCAAAGATGGCTTGGTTTAATAGTTAATAAAATTCAAACATGTTCTAAATTTTTATCATATCGTTATTATAATTTTATTTTTTCAAATATGTTAATGATGAAATGAACTCAAATTCAGTACAGTAAAGGGAAATTGCCTAAACTTTTGTCTATTGTTCATTTTAAAATCAAGCAGCACCACTGTTAATATGGTAAAAAGTCAGGATAGGCTTTCTGCTTCATTCTCCAGGTGAGACCAAGTGCCAAACATCCTGATAGAAACAATGTCTACATCATCCTGAGAACACGCGAGCCCAGACTTGTCCCCACTTCCGGTGCGTCCCAACTGGTCACCAATTACCACTACGTCTGCCTCTATCATCCTCGTCTCATACGGCAGTCCGTCCACTTTCACATCGGTGATCGACTCTTTGTCACCGGATTCTTGGTTTATCTTAAGAAGACAGTCGGTGATACCTGTATTCACCACGCGTACGTTATCGCCAAGACTGTGCACTATATTGGCAGTCCGCAGGAACAGCAATATCACGCGACAGCAGACACTATTGAGGATTACTTGTAAAGTAAGACTGAAAAGCGAGCCATTGGTGAGCATCATTTGGAGATTTAGATTTTCTGAATCGCATGACAGTTATCAACAAAATTGTATAGAAATAAAAGTTTATGCGTCGAATTAATATCTCAATTGTGCAAAATATTGATAAAGAGAACATGTGCGACTTGGTTTTTATGCTTGAAATGTATCAAGTGGACATTATGATTATTATACCAATAGTTTCTATAACAGTAATTGAATTCTGTCAATATAATATTTAACAATTTTAGATATTCTTGTTGTTTTTAGATATTGATTTAATAATTGAAATTATGCGCCAAATCAATCGACAATTTGAAGTTTGCTATTGTGGTGCTACTCGTAAAGTAAAAGGTAGTATCCTTATTAAATATTCGTTTTTATTGTAAATTTTTCCGTGATCAAGACTTACATTTTTTCAATAACATTATATATTCTTTTTAACTTTTATTTTAATTAAAATTCGTGGGTTATTTTTGTGATATTGATATTAAGTATAAAATTTTTGTCAATAACAAAGTTAATCGAATCAGTAGTAAAATATAACATTAGAAAAAGTAGTATGCCAATTTTTATTTAAAGACGTACAATAGATTAAATCCATAAATCCAAATATTTTTACACACATTCTACTCCTTTATTAAAAATATTCCCACGACTATATTATTTAATGTGAGCATTGTGTATTATACAATACTGTGATGATTGCTCTATTTTATATATTATGATTTACATCTACAAAATGTATATATTATAGTAGTACCTTTTTGTAATATTATACAATACTGTGTCGACGATACATTAAAACAGTAGGATGTATAGATTGGACTTAACTCATTATTTTATACCAAATATACCTGATATTATTTACATGTCGTTTTAATTTCTAATATTATTCTATGTCGTTTCTTAATTGGTTGATTCTATTAGCTGCTTTTATTTTTATTTGAATTATAATATTAATCTAATATGCCTGATTGATTTGATTTATTGCACAAGTTGTGAACATTGCAATTGTATTTTGGAAACTGTATAGAAAGTTTCAATTTGACGAAAGCATTATGCTTATTAATCGTTGTGTTGCGTGACATTTTTAACGTGTGGTTAATATTTTTAGTAAAAAACAAGTTAACATTTGTTGCCAGGATATGTTATGTTTTTTGTAACCCTCTAATATTATTCAATTGTTTCAATGATAATACACCTTGAAAATAAACACATTTAGCATAAAATAGATGCCTAATAACAAAAAACTAGCCTACTACCAAATAGGTACAAAACAATTTTTAAAATAGTTTTGCAGTTACATAACATTTATACTGGAGATAGCGAAATATTAGTTGAATTAATTACAGAATTTTTATTAAAGAATAAGTTGATGCTCGAGTAACCGTTTTCTAATTATTTTTGCATTTTATATTACGTTGTATTTATATAATTATTGTAGTGTTGAACTTGATCTAGTTTAGTTTTAGACCATGATATTTCACATTTGAAGATATAACGTGTTTTTAATATACTTAATAAGTTCATGTTTTGTAATAATTTGATTAGTCGTGGATTTTTGCAATATTGAAACCAGACTGTTTGTTGTCCAAATTGGAACTTTCTCAGAATGATATCTGGCTTTTGTATTATTTTTTCGGTTTAATTTAGGATTATATTTATTTTTACATATTTATTCATTTAAAATATATGCAACTTTCCATTTTTTACTAAGATATTAAAATGTATATTTAAAACTATAAATATTGATACAGACCTTCCAATTGTTATTAAAGGCTTGTCATGTCCCCGATGTTTTCATATGTTATGTATAAAAAATTTGTTTTAACTTTTTATTCGTCACTTATTACGTTTCATTAGACCTTCTGTATATTGGCAAATGTTCCTCATTTGAGCAAAATCGACAACAAATGCGAGAAATTGCATTTGGTACGAGAAGACCTCTATCTGGGGGAAAGCACCACTGGCCTATGAGCTATTCAATAGACAGCAGTTACGGCCAGTTTAATGTTTACGGCAACGTGAAACAATTTTGTGCAGTCGTTGTGAAGTTTCCTGTGAACAATGACATGTTTATTAATTCACAACTGGCTAATGTAGAGGCGCGGTTGACTGTCAAACAGTCTAACATAAAATATTTTCACTTACATCTTTTCGAAGTGAATACTTCCTGTGTCCGTCCGAAGATGTCTATTTTCTTATTCCCATTGATATTGATTCCATGGTTGACCCAAACAATGCAGAGATATAGAACAAGAAGGACGGTGTCTCAAATAAAACAGGGAAACTGCACATGAGGAGCGACATGGTTTGGCATGCCTTGAAAATATGGTGGTTCATACCCATTTAATGCTGAACTCGCTTTACCTAGTAATGCTGACACAGAAAGTTTCCTTGGTTTTGTTCTCAGGGGTCGTATAGAAACAAGGTGTTCGGTATCTATAAACACATTGGAATCTTTACTCACCAAGAAGTGGGGTATTTAACGATACTATTTTGGTAAAATCTAATGCGCTACATACTAGATGCTTAAATCGTTTGATCATAACAAGTGAAATGTGGTTTAATACACATTTCACTGTCCATCCACAACTTGTTATGTTCACATAAAATCTTTTATACCATTCCGCCTATGTACCTACATTAATCTCTGTTAACAGGTTTGTGGATAACTAATGGGTAATTTAGGGAAAGTTAAATATAATTAGTAGGCATAACAAAGTTTTAGATTCATTATGTAATTTAATAATATATTAATATAAAGGTCACAATAACATTTCATAACATTTTGTAGTATATAAATATATATGTATTTATTTACCTAAAGTATACTTTAAAAATAAAATGTTTCAAATTTAATGGGAATTCTAATCATATGTATTTAATAGGATTTTAATAAGCATTATAAAAGATGTAATCAATGTTTTCCTCACACAAAATTGCATATTAACGTTACACTTGGGAAACCTCACCTGCAGAAGACTTCACGATATCTTATATATAAATTATTGTTGTCGATGTATAGGAATAAAATTACGAAGAACCAAAAGTGACCTTCTATTATGTAAAGGCAGAATATATTTGTGAGTTAAATCATCTATGGGAAAGTTTTATCAAATTAAAAAATATATATTTCGTCGATATATATATATAAATCAGCTTGTACATTCTAAAGATTTGGTGATAAAATAAAATAGGAAGTATGGGTTGATTATAATTCCTTTTATACTTATTTTTCATTGATTTTATAATACATGATATTCGTATTCAGTGCAATAATCGTTGTCTTGACATACTTTTGCTTCAGAAAAAGCATGCATCAATATACGTTATCAAAGAGCCTCTTCCGTTTAATAACGTATTTCAATGGACGTACGTCGTTCGGGAGAACTTTCACATCTGTAGGTCATCTGCTTACTCTCAATGTTCAACCAAGAGACGAATATGCGTCAATGCATCACTCCAAAGCTAAGTTACACCTGAGTTCTGCGCTCAAAGACAAGGATGATGCCTCTGATCCTGACTCTAATTTCGACAAGGATTCACTCAAACGGGTTACCGACACTCTTACAATGTCACGGGATTTGGGACAACGGCAGCGAGACGTTGACGAGGAGTTGAAAGACGAAACGGAAAAGAAAGAGAAGGAGGAGAGACCGCTACCTTCAAAGATGGGTGGTGACGTCAACATGGTTGAATTGATTGGCACCGTTGTCAGTATTGAGGTAGGATATGCTTTTGTTATAACAATGTTTTACTGTGCAATACTTTTTCTATTCTTTGAAATAGATTAAATTCACTATCGAAATGTTACAGATATACCGCGCTTATTATTGCTATTGAAAATATTAGGCTATTTTATATTGATAAATTAACATTGTTAATTCATGATTGTTAATAGTTAACATGTTAATTGAAATGAATTTTGAATTGTTTCAAACAATCGTGAATTAAATATTTTATTAACCTACGAATTATAATTTTTCTGAAGTTTTTGAATTGGCGCTACTTATTTTAGTTTCACGTAAAACAAATTTTAAATCCTAATTTACTGATGATTCTTCGGAGGATCTTGCTTTGTGATTATTAGCTTGTTTCTATATCTGTAAATGTAAATTATAACTTCGTTTTAGCTAAATGTATTAAAGAAACTCAATAATTTTTTATTGATACACAAGAAGTGCAGCAATAATATTTTTATTAAAATATTGTGTTAAGGCTAGAGCTTTCACATTCCTAGATCCTAAAATCACTTATTTTTTAGATTTTCAAAAATAAAATTAGTGTATTTATTTAATATCATACTTATGGAGCTTATGGAACACGAGAGCATGTGGATTAAGTAAAACTGCAATATTGAATGTTGGATATTTGAATTACATAAGAATTTGAATATATTTTGAATAAATAAATAAAACTATAATATTATTGCTTATACAACTTTATACTCACTCACATTTTACATAATAGACAACTGGATTCAATAAGTATTTTACATACATTACATAACGTTAGTTAAAGTTAAATTTTATCCTTATTATAACTTTGACACCATTTTTCAAATGCGGCTAATTTGGTCGTTCTGCGACTATTTGTTGGTGTCGTTTTTTATAGGTGGGCCTCCATGCTTCCTATGCTACCATTATGATTATTGATAATTAGTGATTAATAAATAATCGCTGTCGGGTGCATCTATTCTATAATTTATTTAAAACTGTATTCATTCATTAGTGCTATTAATTTATAATATATTTATTATAATTAGAAAATATTTAACTAAGTGAAATGTAAAAATAAATAAAATGCCAATTTTAAACTGTCATTAGAATGCGTAAATTTATTGTGTTAATATTATTCATGACTGCGAAGCATCTAGATGGATACTTTTTAACTTACTATTATCGCGAGTGATTGATTGATTGATTGAACACATGTTTTCAGTCCTAAACTGGGTTACGAACTACTGTGATAAATTGATTGTAGAAATATTTTCCATATGAAATTATGTTCTCTTCAAAATAAACGTTACCTCAACTTTATATCTAACTGATACAAACTGTATAATTCATTAACTGGCCATGTTTTAACTGGATAATTTTTTTTCTTCTGTGCACATTTAATTGGTTAGCAACCACATAATCTCCCCACTGACCAACTCAGACGCTGCCTCGTAAGAACGACCCCACACGCAACTACGTCAAGTTCTTCCTGCGCACCTACTCCCCCAAGACCATCAGTCCTACCACAGCCGAGGATGGTGGCGAGAAGATCAACGTCCCACTGTTCCACCGCATCTTCACCTTCCACAAGGTGCAGGTTGCCCGGTTGGCCGGGGTGGGCCCCGGGGATCGTCTGGCGGTGACCGGCTGGCTCCAGTATCTGCGCTATGAGATCGAGGGGAGCCAGTGGGTGGACAAGCGGTGCATCGTCGTCAGCCAGTCGATCAATCTGATGGGGCACAGCGGGGAGACCATCGAACAGGCGACGGATCGAGGTGCTGCCAGTAATTGGCGTGTGGGCCCTGAGATGGAGGAAGTGGGGCCGGGGGAGAGCCAGCAGGACTGACCATTCTGTCACACTGGTTCTTCGTGTTTTTGTTCATTTTGTATTCTTATCATTTGGCTTCTGTTACTAAAGCTAACTTGTCTATATAGTAAAATAAATATATATATATATATATATATGTATACAATTTACAAAGTTTGTACAGACTCTCGAATTTTTGGATTTTCTGTTTTGAGACATATTTTTATAAATGAATTTTTAAGAACTATTTTTTATATCGGTTCTCTCAAAATTTGGATGTTTCATCCGTGCTGCGCTATGTTACAAAACTTTTATTATCATGTTTTTTTTGCAGATTTAATATATTCTGATTCATTGTTGAATAAAATCTTCCATAACTGGGAGAATTGTGGCTGTATATTCTGGGAGACTATTTGGTTTTTGTTTTCATTAATATAATGATGCCCTCGGAACCTGTACACAATGAAAAATCAGAAAATTGCTTTTATTATAATTATTATTTTGTTGCATGTTTTAATGCTGTCACAATTATAGTTAGATGTATATTAAATATGCTTATTATTGTATTGTTGGTTGAATTAATTACTTCTTAAAAGTTGAAATATGAAAACCTACAGCAAGAAATAACTTATTGACGTGTTATTTCATTTTTCTGTAGCTTTATATGCATTTTCCAGTATTGTTAACCGACGTGCACATTATTTCTCGCACGTCGGATCTATCCTTTTAATTCGCAATCAGATTATCGACTGATTCAACTTTTATCAACTCTATCATGTTTAGTTTGATTATTAATTTATTTTATAATTTAAATCATGATTCCTATTATGTTGAATTTTTTTGACCAGAATTTGTATTTCGTTATTGAAAACATCATTTGAGATTTTTGATTTTGTCAAAAAATATATCAAGTATAAACAAGTTTTATCGTATTGGTGTTTTTCAGTCAACTCTACTGTTAGTAGAAATAAAAATGCATTTGAATTCTAATGTGCTATATTGATTTATGAAAAGGTTTATAGTATCATGTCAATATATAAGTACCTTATTAGGTAGTTTTAATTAATTATTAAAATATACATCATTTTTTATTCTGAAGGTAACTTACATGACAGAATAATGGTTCTAAAGTAGCCTACACAATTACTAGCACCTCATTTATGGTATTTAGGTTATATAACTAATTTTGAAGTTATAATTCTTTATTTTAAATTGAAGTTCTCGTTATATACTTTTAGATTTTCATTGATGGTGGCACAGTAACGAGATTACGCATATATAATCGTTCAAACTTTTGATATTGAATTATTGAAAAAATATAATTTTTGTTTGAGGTTGGCTGAGGGCCATCTTTTTCTTTAAAGGTTCATTTAGTTAAATTATTTTATATCATTTCACTGATTAACTTAGTCCTGTAGTTTGTGTTCCTGGCATAGATAATAATAAACGTATATTTGTATAACAAGCACCAGGAATGGGAAGCTATGCCTATGGTGCAACTGAAAATTTTCTTTTTAAATAGTACAATAAATATATAATAGTAATATATACGTATAAAAATACATTTAGTTCAGTAGTAATATGTTTACATTAATGTTGAAACA
>JAUZND010004551.1:0-11651 GCA_034780555.1 Coelogynopora nodosa
TATAAACGTAATTGTGATGGCGATTTTCGATGGAAAGGTGGAAGTGACTCACCACCGAAACGTCATTACAGACTTCACGACTTGAGATGATTACGGGTGATAATTTGACGCAGCTTGTGATACAGGACTGTCTAATTGAATCCCCATTTATTGGTGTCTACTCTGTCAATAAACTTCCCTATATTGGACGCTATCTGCATAACATGATACAGTATTCTAAACCGCTTTGTTTTATTGTAAACACCCAATGTGGTTCATTCTGTCTCTATTATCTATATTATAAAGTGAGAAGTAAATCTCTCTCTGAAATTTTGTCCAATTTTGATCGTGTATTTCTTGACAGTACTGATCTTATTGCAAAATATTTCATTATCAAGTTATCCGAATCAACCGTGTTGGACAGTGCATGTGCAACTGCTTCTCAAAAAACACAACTGTAATAGTGAGGTGTTTACTGTTGTTGCACTATACCTGTTATCCACCCTTATTGTAACACAACTGTAATAGTGAGGTGTTTACTGTTGTTGCACTATACCTGTTATCCACCCTTATTGTTATACTTCCCCTTAATAAAGAAAGTAGTGATAATACATTGATTGTTTTTATTTCTTATTAATATATAGAGCTCTATGTACAATATGCTTTATAAAGAAATAACAATAAAACTTACAAATTCACAGTAATCCATTCAGAAATGGTGGTAAACAATGTCTCTGCACAGTGTTCCATAATAACAACTTTTCCAGTATGAAAAAAATTTACATGTAGTCCACACCATAATTTTAATTGAATTGAAGAAAATAGTTAGGATTCATACAATATACCGGGTTGAAATTTGTCCATTGTAAATTGATATAAGTTGACTGAATTCACGGTTTGTTGAAGCACAACAGTTGATGATTCATGAGAAACAGTCATGTCGGATATGTTTAAAATATGTGGTAAATCCTCACAGATTGATGCAGAAGCTCCCAAACCCATAGTTTGCATTTTTCCGCCTTTGAAAAATGAAGTAGTTGAATTTTTGTGTCGTAACCAAACTATTTGAGGACGTCTGGTACAAATTTTAACATCATAGTCAAAGAAAAGTAAAAGTCTATAAATATTATCAAGTATCATTTATTTTAATTGTTTTGATTCTCCAGCAAATATGCGGTTTACTACACGACGCGTCTGTTCCATATTAAGTTTGTAATAAAAATTATTTTAATTTCGTTTACTAACATCTTTTATAGAATAAACTAGCCAATAATAAAATTTGAAACCACGAGGATCAAAGAATCCAGTAGATGTTAAGTCTACCGCCTTACTGCTCGGCCAACACGATTTGTAAAGAAATTGAGTTATTATTAGTTTATACGAATATTTTATTATAAACATAATTAATTTATGGCAATACTTATCGTCATGTCTTCAAACGGGTGGACAACTGTACTTTCTCTCGTGTGAAACGAACTAATCGATGAAGGTTTTCTTTCAATTCAACGGAAATGTTGCTACTACAAAACTTTACGTTTTAAATCACTTGATGGACTAATGTAACATGCACTTATTGTAGAAGAAATCCTGGGTTCTCTCTTAACGGAAAACTGCCTGTGTAATTGCACGCAATTCTTGCAGTAAATCATCTCATTAGGCCTTCGATATATACATATTCGTCGTCAAATTCTACTAACCTTGAATGACTGTATTAGTGCAATGATCATACTTAAATCAGTTAATGAAGCGCAAGACTATATGAGTGAAATAGCTTACAAATGTGAACCGACACATATTAGATTAACCTCAAGCAAACCTGGATCTATCGATCTCAAAGAGCCCTCATTGAACTAGTCTATAATAGACAATCGTTACTGGTGCAAGTATTATTTACCTGTTTTATTATATCAATCTGACTATGATACTGATTCAACTGTCAAGAATGCTACCAATCGAATGTCCTTTTATGAATGTGTACATGCTCTTTTTATTAATTATGAATGGCCACTTTATGTCACAGAGGCAATAAACTCAGAAATGAAACGAGATAAAGTGATGTGTAAACTTTTTTCTGATTTACTCATTCTAGAAGTTGAATGTGATAATTGTAACAAAGAGCTGTATGAAATATTGTTAATCGACTAATACTATGCAGTTTGTATTCATACCCTGATTTTGTTTTGACTATACTACATCTCTATATGTTCTGTTCAATACACGATTTTGCAATATATTTTTACTTTATAATAGTTGAAGCTTTCCGCTGTTCAACTGAGCTATCCGGACACATGATGAATATTATTTATAAGTCTCGTTTTAATGGTTAGTGTAGAAAAACAATTTTTATAAATGAAATATATTCTCAAAATTTATCAATTTTACATTACAAATATAACGTTAACAATCCACTGGTAGTGCAGGACACCAAAAATTTTAACAAAGTTGACAATGCCTATGAATTTTCGTTCCACATCCTCCTGGATATAAGATCCAAATTTTAAAATATATTTAAAAAAGATCAGTATGTTGTTAAATAAAACTGGTTTATTAATAGAATTGTGCTATATTCATTTACATTAAAGGCAAGTTCAACATATGTAGAAATAAATAAATACTTAAACAGATTCATATAATAGGATAGTGAAAATGTTATGTATATATTTATATAAAACTAGTTAAAGTCATTACATCAATATAAGTTCAACGTATACATGCAAGTATAAGTAATCAATTGTGTGTATATAAAGAATACGATAATCAAAATGTATTAGAATTAAACATTAAATAATTTTCTTTCTTACATGTACAGAGTAGACGATTTTTGCTTTTTTAAACTCGATACACCACAATCATCATCATCATCGTTATCGTTTTTTTTGTGTTTGTTGGTCCATATCAAATGCTGCCTCAATTGCGAAGAGTGGTACGATCTTTGCCTCCTTGTATCTAATTTGTGATTGCATCTAATTTTGTAGATTTTGAACAAAACGCTAAATCTGTAGCCCTTGGTTCCATGATCACCACAGTAGAGGTTAGTGGCACGGATAACTAATTGATATGACCCTGGTCCAAATTGAAACGGAGCTGAAATTTCTCCCTACGCCAGTTGAATGATACGAAATCCATTGATAATTACAACCATGCAGTTTGTAGATCCTTAGAATATGTTGGCCTCACTTTATATAGACTTTCTCAGCACCAGTTGTGATTTCGAAAAGTTGTTGCAGACCTTCTTCGACTTTACCCTTAAAAGATTGAATTGCTAGAAGAAAAAGACCCACACCGTAATCCTTTTTAATAGAAAAAACTGTTTTATCCCGGGTATAGGCGTTGAACTTCTTTACCAATATATTGGATCGAATGTATACTTGTTTCTTGGACTGATCCCGCAAAGTCCTTTTAACATATTCTATTTTGCAATTGGTAGTGCTTGCAGCCTTTTTGCTGGTTCCTGTAGAAAATTGTTTTGTAAATTATTATGAATCTGACTATGATACTGATTCAACTATCAAGCATGCTACCAATCGAATGTCCTTTTATGAATGTGTAAATGCTCTTTTTATTAATGATGAATGGCCGCTTTATGTCACAGAGGCAATGTACTCGGAAATTAAACGAGATAAAGTGATGTATAAACCTTTCACTGATTTACTCAATCTAGAAGTTGAATGTGATAATTGTAATAAAGAGCTGTGTGAAAAAATGTCAATCGACTAATACTATGCTATTTCTATCCATACCCTGTTTTTGTTTTGACTATACTACATCTATATATGTTCTTTGCGACTTTTCAATATATTTTGACTTCTTAATAGTTAAAGCCTGCCACTCTATAAGTGAGTATCCGGGCACATGCTGAATATTATTTATAAGTCTCGTTTTAATGGTTAATGTAGAAAAACAATTTTTCTAAATGAAATATATTCTCAAAAGTTATCAATTTTACATTATAAATAGAACGTTAATAATCTATTGTTATTGCAGAACACCAAATATTTTCACAAAGTTAACAGTGCATAGGAATCTTCGTTCCACATCCTTCTGGACATGAGATCTAATATTTTGCAAAGTCTCTAAAATAAATTCAAAGTTTAAAATATAAACAAAGTGTCTAAAATAAATCCAAAGTTTGCAACAAAAAAAATATATATCAGTATGTAGTTAAATAAAATTGGTTTATTAATATAATTGTATTATTCATTTACATTAAAGGAAGGTTCATAAAGTATGTAGTATAAATAAATACTTAAACAGATTCAAATGTTAGAATCTTTCTTACATGTACAGAGTAAGTAGACGTTTTCTGATTTTTTGAAATCGATGGGTTACAATCATCATCATCGTTATCGTCTTCTTTTTCTTGTGTTCTTTTCAAATGCTGGCTCAATTTCGAAGCGTGGAACAATCTTTGTCTCTTTGTATATAATTTTGTAGATTTTGAACAAGACGCTAAATTTGTAACCCTTGGTTCCATGATCACCGCAGTAGAGGTTAGTGACATGGATAATTAATTGATATGACCCAGATCTAAATTGAAACGTAGCTGATTCGTCATCCAAATCGTCATCCTTTTCAATAGGCAAAACTGCATTAACCCGGGTAGAGGCGTTGAACTTTCTTTCCAATTTATTGGATCGAATGTATACTTGTTTCTTGGACTGATCCCGCAAAGTCCTTATAACATGTTGCATTTTGATATTGGCAGTGCTTGAAGCCTTCTTACTGGTTCCTGTAGAAAATTGTGCTTTTCCTATAGTAACTTTTTTCAAAGTGCCCGCGACGTTTGATGCATCCAAAACAATTTTAGACATATTGTTAGTTGTATTAAATTGTAAAATAATAAAACAAGTTAATGCAAGCACCGTCAAGAGTATGAAACAGACTGAAGTAAACTGGTATTTTTAAAACAAAATAAAATTGGGAGAGAGCGATTGTAAATACTACCGTTCGTGTCAAGAGCTAGAAGCAGAATGAATTTGAACAGTGAAGTCGTTTCTATTTATACTTTTCCTGATAAGAAAATTGAGAAGTAAATTTTTTTTTTTAATTTGAAAGGGGGGAAAGTTTAAAAAATAAAATTGTGGGTATGAGTTGTGGGCAGAAATATCGACGATTTCATCAATATTTATAGAATAATGTACATGTAGAAGTGCAAGTCCATTAAGTCTATATTGTCTAATTAATGAACGCATGTATGTTTTTTTCAAATGTCGAAGAACAGAGATAGAACGCTCACATTCGCATGTGGTAACAGGAAAAGTACATAAAGTCCTATAAAAATCCTATAAGAAATTAGTGATGTTATAGGAATCGTTGATCGGTGCCATTAAGTAAAATATTATAGTCTGTCCCTGTTGAAATTGCCTTGATAACAGTAGTAGGAGATATGTCGACTCTGGATCATACCCATACCCCCTCCCCAATGATTAGAAAATTGATTAATTAATGCTTGTCTTACTAATTCCAATAAACAAATTGAAATAATTGTAACATATTATAATTGAATCATGGATAATAGATTTACAATGGGAAGTGTCATGTCTGTTGTTGGTCCATCGCAATGTAACAAGACGGTATTTGCTATTAATTTATTGAAAATGCATCAATACCTATTCACAACTCCTATTACATATATCCACTGGTATTGTGGAATTTTACAACCAAATCTTGTGAAAAGGCTGAAATCATATATAGCTGATGTTCAAGTACACACTTAAGGTTTGCCTGATAACTTTGATAAAATTGAAAGCGGAAATGTGATTATACTTGATGATGTTATGAGTGAATCAACGTCCTCTCAATTATTGACTCGTTTATTTACAAAGATTGTTCGTCATTGCAACTGTTTCTTGATCAACATTACTATCTGGTACTGTTTAATAATCCGCAAGACATGACATAAATTGAATTCTTAATTCGATGAATAACAAGTTTTGGCCGGCAACCTTCCAAAATGCTACAGAACAGGGTCCTTATTCTTATATACTTTTGGATTTCCATCAAAATACACAACACGTTATTCGGATTAGAACACGTATTTTATTACATGAAGCACCACAGTATGCATATATGACACAAGAGCGTGCATATAATGTTATAAACAAACAACTAGAAAACGATTACAACATATGATTCTAATGATGGCTTGTGAACGTCAGCAGAACATTTTTTATTGATTATGATTGGAGGTGTCCTTATTTTCTTAATTGGAATTCTACTTTATTCTTTGATGATTCATTTTTTACATATAAACGCGACAAGATTTTATAAATAATCTTAATGTAGTGTTTTGCAAGTTAACCAATTATCAAAATGGGAGTAAAACGATTTCGACGACAATTTGCTCTACTACAGGCATTCTCAAAGGCTAATCCAAAGTTGAAAAAAGCTATAGTGACGAATGCTGATCCTGATTTTATTCAGTCGCTGTAGGATATTACTATTAATTTATTGAATGGTAATTTAAAAAACATTCCAAAATCGCTCCATGGTCATTTCAATAAACGTAAACATATGCTTCGATGTATGGCTGATTGTGTTCATAAAAAGGGAGCAATAAAAAAGTTCGATCTGCTCTCAGTAAGAAAGGAGGATCACTTTTTGGCACTCTGGTACCTTTTTCAGCTAAAATACTTGAAGACATTTTTGGTTAAGCTAAATCTTACAGTTTGTTTTATGTAGAACATAAAAATAAGTAGTACTGCACAATATTCACAATGGATTTTAGTTACTGAAGAGGAATATTAGTATACTAAAACTTCACCATTACAATCTCACATTTAACCAGATCAACAATATCGCCAGAAAACTGCTAAAATATAGGAGGAAAAAATTAAACAAGAAGCGAGCAATATAATTCATGAAGATAAACAAAAGGAAATAAATATTCTAAACGAATATATTACTGAGATTTCAACTAGTTTTAGAAAAACTTAAATTCCTCGAGCAATTTCACTTCTTACAGTTCTACATAATAAACATCCATCATTTTTATTGACATAGTATGGAGAGATCAGTGACGATGGTCATATAATTAGTGGTACGAATATGATTGATTTACTTCGTTATGCAACCAGTGATACAAGAATTATAGTACCTATTCCGGGTGGTTGGACAGAATTCAAGACAATATTGAAAAAAAATGATGTCCCCAAGACAATGTTAAGTAATGCAACATTAAAAGAAATTTGAATTGAGCCAAGGAAACGTCACAATATACAACAACGGGAACAATCAATCAGTCCTACACCCCAACAACGTTCGAGAACGCATACACGTACCGAGAATACATTGGAAAGAAATGAAGGTAAATTTTATAATATATTTTGATAATGAATTAATCTTAAAACTCACAGTATTTAAAAAAAAAATTATTATTATTTATTTTCAGACAGTTAACTAATAATTAAATGGAGATGAAAACAAATCTGAAGAAGTAATATGATAAATGTAATGTAAGTAAAATCCTATATACATATTAGTATGACACCATTAAATCAACCAATTCTCTGTTGTTGTCTTCCAGTAAACAACGATACTTACAATACAATATAAATATCAACGTGTCAATTAACTGCACCAATGCCTGCTGTCAAAAAACAAACTCTTTCAGAGAAAAACCGGAAACTCCTAGAACGTCTTTATTACGACGCACAATCGACAGGCTCTTACGGAAGCGTCAAAGCACTCAGTACTGCATTAAAACTTCACTAGAACCAAGTACGAAAATGGTTGCAGAGTCAATTTACATATGCCTTGCACAGATGAGCCTTGAAATAATTCCCGAGAAGAAGATATACAAGTATGACACGTGGGATGGATATTCAACACCAGGCTGACTTGGTTGAAATACAACCTTATGCTAATGAAAATAATGAATATCGATGCATATTAACATTTATTGATTTATTTTCCGATATGCATGGGCTGAACCTTTAAAAAGTAAATCAGCAGCAGACACTGAAAAATTGTTAAAGAAAATATATACACAGAGTTTGAACCGATTCCAAATTTTTTACAAACTGATGCGGAAAAAGAGTTTGAAAATAAACCAGTATGTGAATATCTCAGCTCTATTGGAGTGGAACAGTTCAGTTTAACCAGTCCATTGAAGGCAGGTGTAGTTGAGCGCTTTAATCGAACACTGAAGGATCGTATGTGGCGATTGTTTACCAAGCAAGGTTCGTACAAGTGGTTAGACATACTTCCAAAACTTCTTCACTCTTACAATAACTTACCACATGTTAGCCTGAAAAATATGTCACTTAGTGAAGTGAATAAATAAAATGAAACTGATGTTATGCTGCAAATGTATGGAGGAAAAAAGAAGAAGATGAAGAAACTAAAATTAAAGTTGGTGATCGAGTTAAAGTTTCCAAAGCAAAACAAGTATTTGATAAAGGATACCTACCAAATTGGACGGTAGAAGAATTCTTCGTAAGTTCAATAAATATAAAGTTTTCCTCAGTTATGTATGAACTACATGATCACATAAATGAAATTATTACCGGAAAATTTTATGAACAAGAACTTCAGTCGGTTATAAACAGAGGTAACACATTTCGGATCGAGAAAGTTATCCGCACTCTTGGTCAAGGTAAAGATTGAGAAGCACTGATCAAGTGGAAAGGATATAAAGACTCAGAGTGGATACCTCATAAAAATATAATCGATGAAACGAATTGAAAATAATTTTTATGTTCTATTACCAAGTAATGTAGACAGAGATGGAACAGCATCCAAATATCAAACAAACCTTAAAGATTCCATCACTTTGAGCAAATATGGAGATTGAGAAGTTGGACTTGTAGAAATGCAATTCGTGGATGCTATTAAAACATTTACTGGTGATGAGTGTGTTGCTTTGGAAAGAAATAAGAAGCAGCTTGTTGTGGAAAAAGATAAAAAAACAATTGTTAATTTTGCAGAAGACGGTCTTGAAGGTCAATTAAGTTATGATATGTCACTATGGAAATATTATACTTGTGACGCTGAAGATTACACAACTGCTGTCCTTCTATCTAACCGATTTAGTGAATTCATACTTCTGTTGTACTATGATGATCGTTTTCACATTGAAGCAGTCGAAACATATGACACGTCACATATAAAAATCACATTGAGTGCTACTTTCGCTTGGGTTTAAGGATTTCACCAAGAACTTGATTTTACCAAGGACCAAATTGATTCAGTTTGCATGGTACTATCTTATTTTGTTGAACAAGGAATACTGACAGATATGGAGATTAAATTTGATGCAACTGGATCCACAGTATCTGCTCCTCTTAAGCGACGATCTATTGGTTATGTATGTAAGTCTTAGTGCTGAACGAGACAATTTAATATACTGGTAGACATTGGAGTATACAAGTAGTCCACTGTTGAAAAATACCTTTGGGTGTAAAATATTATGTGAATACGGATCGACACTAAAATGTTACATCATTGTCAACAGCATTAAATGAAAACATATTTAGCGAAAGTGAATTTATTAAAAATAAAATTAAACTATCACCAGACACTGTGAAAAATGATGATTAATTGATGTTGGAAGCAACGGGAGACCCCAATGAAACAAAAGATAGAGAAGTAATAATATTGAATGAAAGAATTGCATATATCCTTGGATTTACACAGAAAAATATAGCATTACCTAGAGGTAAGAAAATTAAAATCAAACTAAAATATCCTCCAAGCTATCGACGCAGTATACATACAATCTACGTATACTGTAATTTATGTGAAAACATGAATGTTGGAAACAAACGAGTACCTCTTCTACGAAATGTAGCATTCAATACTGCAACATATGGATCTACAATTTGAATAGTATATCCGAGCCCTATTTATGTTAAATTAAACACTAGATTTATCAACTCAATTGAAGTAGAGCTCCGCGATAATATGGGTGAACTTATTCCCTTTGCAAAAGGAAAGACTTCTATTAATCTTCACTTTCGTCGTCAACGCTTATAAACATATCTTCTACTTAATGCTGATGACTATACAATATAATACAACTCAATGGCTGCATCACAATATGGATTTGAAATGTTGATAGTAGGCGACGACAAATTGGCTCAGGAGGAATTTATTCAGGTCACATGAGACATCAAGTTAAAGGCAGCATTTTTGGATTTTTTAAACGTATGATAGTGCCAATTACAAAGCGTTTTTTTGCATCAGCTAAACCTCATTTAAAAACATTAGGTACAGAAGTTGGAAAACAAGCACTCAAAATTGGATCTCATTCTGTAAATGATTTAATGAGTGGAAATATAAGCAACATTCCCGCTACTATCCGCAAGCCTTCTAAAGCAATAGTTAATGAACTCAGTGACGACTACATTGATCAGAAACATTTTTTTAATTAAGATGGATAAGGTAGTAGAAAACGCAAATCGACTTATATAAAACATATGGATGCAAAGAAACAACGTAAAATTGCAAATAGAAAACATATTAACAAAACTAAAAATAATAATAAAAAGAAGAATAAGAAGAGTAAGAAGAAAAAGAAAGAAAAAATTTACAGGACATATTTAGTAAATAATATATAAGCTGCTGACAACACACACAATCTGTTAGTGATAAATATTTTTTAACATTAGACTCTACAATTTAGAGAAAAGCTTATAAACAAAATGAAACAATAAAATCACCAGTTTTAACTAGAGTAATATTTACTGAACAAGAATAACAGGATAGCAAGTGTCTGTCTGCAGTAAAAGACGATGATGTCCAGTAATGGTATTGCCATGAGTAAAAGTGAGATCGATATGTTTTCACTTTGACCTTTGCGGACGGTTTTGGAGAAATCCTACTATCTTTATGTGCATCCTCTAAATAATGTAACAACAAATACTGGCCCGATTGAGTTTTCCATTTCTGGCTCGGCAGACGAATACATTGATCTCAACGATACAATCCTACTCATTCGCTGCAAACTACAACAGGCTAACAATCCAATTCCAGAGGCTGACCAAATCTATCCTGTTAACAACTTCATGCATAGTATATTCTTCAATGTGTCGCTAATGATTGGTGACAGGCAGGTTGATGGAGGACTTCACATGTATCCATATCGTGCATATCTTAGTAATCTACTTCTGTGTGGTGAGAATGCAAAAAAAGGTCAACTGTTTGCTTCAGGCTTTGTGAAAGATGATGCTTCTAAAATGGAAAATGATACCAACACTGTACTCGACAAACAACTTGGATATTTTACAAATATTGGCAATACGGCCGAATTATACGGACCAGTGTTGTCACATGATCTTCACTGTTGGTTAGTCGGAAATTCATCTTTTTCCGAGGATTTTCTAATGTCTTCCCAAACAGAGAGTTATTCTTTAATTTATAATGAGCTTTCTCGAACTTGTTCTTGGCCTCTTGTCGACGTTTACTATTATACTGGATGTAATCTCTAAAAAATGGCTCCTGATGAAACTGCAACACTCTGTGAAGTTTTGATAACACCATTCCCTGCTTCAGATAGAACTGGAGCATCCGTCCGTGGCAAACGTATTTCTCCTTTTAATTATGAGTGAGCAGGAGTTTAATGGTACCGTTATACTTGAGCCCATTTTTCCGTTAAGAAGACAGCTTTTTATACTGACTATTCATAAATGGAGTCAACCAGCTGGATAGTATAACCTCTTTCTCAGGCGCAA
>JAUZND010004552.1:0-11651 GCA_034780555.1 Coelogynopora nodosa
GGTCTATTGTCAGGCCTCTAGTCAATGGGTCTATTGTCAGGCTTCTAGCGACCTAGTCAATGGGTCTATTGTCAGGCCTCTAGTCAATGGGTCTATTGTCAGGCTTCTAGCGACCTAGTCAATGGGTCTATTGTCAGGCTTCTAGCGACCTAGTCAATGGGTCTATTGTCAGGCCAAATAATTATTGATGCTATATAGTATATACTATGTTGACAAAAACATATATCAGTTGACATTGATAGTGCCAACTGAGGAAGCAAAGCATGGACTTTGAGAAAGACAGGAAACCAGGATCGAAGGAGACGATAAATGGAGGAGGTTCAATGGTCTGATTCACACTATTGACTATTATTTCAGTGCATTTATGGTCCATTTTGTTTACTGCATAAATTTACTCTGCAGGTATAAAAACCTTTCATTTCTAAATGAAAATGAATCTCCAATTTATGGCCTTATTGTGTGCAGTTACAATTGCCATTTCTTCTATGTTCTCCTGTGCAACATATAACCTTCATTTGTGTGAATTACGGTCCATTAATGAGGAATGCCGGTTGCAGGCCACTCAGATATAAATTTATCTGACTTTCAATGTTATTCTCAGTGGGTGGGTAGAGAACAGTATATTACACAGATTGATTCCATTTTAACGAAACTTTCAATCCCTGAATTGTTATTTCCGTCACTCCTAATTCATGCGGTATAGCAGCGTTCTCCCAGGCTAATGTGAGACACACGCACTCTTAGATATGGCGATGGGAGATAGTTTATCGGACGGGCCAATTACTCTTGTTTTCCGGACGAGTATATAATATTATTTTGTGAGCAGACTTTCACAGCTGTTGTCTAATGTATGTTCCTCAAGATTGGGTTCACTTTTTGAAAGAGTACACAGAGCAGACAGGGAATGATGGTCGGAGGTGTGTGAGTTGAGTTGAGTTGACTTATTCGTCTAAATTTCTGATCAAGTCGTCTAAATGTAATGAATGGGTGTATAATCTGCCGTTTCTTATTTATTAAATATTAAACTGTCATTTTCTCTTATTGGATTGAACTAATATTATGATACACTGTAACTAACTATTGTTCTCATTGGATGTACAACCAGAAAAGGTACACTTAATTTGCAGTAGATATAGCGCTACGAATCCATGTGTCGTATATATATGTCCAGCAATTTTTTCAGAGGAAAAAGTTTCTATTTGAACCGCCCTCCCCTTTGAACCCCCTTTTTTTCCCCACCATTTGATCAGATTTTCTTCTGACCAATTTCAGTCTTACAATTATTTTTAAAAAAGTGTTCGATGACTTTTTCTATAAAAAAATCGATATTATTGATTTCTTACACGTCTATTATATATGTTTTAGTCCACATGTAATATTCAGGGTTCGTACGCCCCCTTTAGAACCCTTAAGAACCATTGAATTTGATCCTACTTTTTGAAAACCCTTGAAACTCATTGAATTTGTCCAAAGAACTTAATGATAAAATGAAAGAATTAAAATAATACCTTATATTTTGACGATAGGATTTTCTTAGAAATATAACAATATGTTATATCTATGTATTACCATAATATGTATATAATATCTTACAGCTGTAATACGATTCTCACTTTACTCTTATTACATTCCTGCAATCTGTCTATTGTATATTTACAATGTAAAAACTACTTTTGTTACTTGACATATAAATTTTGAAGAATAATAATACCCCCTGAAAAATGGTAAGACCCCTTGAATGTTTGTGAAGTCACAGCGTAGGAACCCTGAATATTAGTATTTAGTTTCACATGTGTACACGTCACTAATTTACTATTTCTACTTTCTCGTTTATTTATTTTGTATAAGAAGAATATCCTCATCTCATAATCTCTCCAGCTTTGTTTATCTTTTCTTGTATATTATTAATTATTGTAAGACTAATCACTTTTGTATAATAAAGGTTTCACCATGCTGTGGTACATACTGTTTTGCTGTATTATTGTATTAAATTATTGACTGTCTTCATAAACTTTTTTTATACTTTCCCTTTCTTCCTTTCTTTGTAACCCGTTCTCAATATCCGATCTGAACTACTGTGTCTCTCTTCTCTCTCTCTCCCTCCTTTCTCTCTCTCTTTCTCCCATCATTGCCGACTGTTTTGATGTCACTAATATGAAAGACGTTTATTGTATAGAGTGACGCAATTGTCATATTGTAGACTATCCTGAGATCTGTAACACAGCGCCAGTCATTACACGTCAATCTTATCAAAGGGGGGTACTGAGTCCTCCGGGAGCTATAAAACTAGAATTAAAGAGGTGATAGATATTCTTTATAATATGATTTTTTTATTTCGTTGACAAGGGTTTTACTGTGCGTTAGTGGACACCGTATTATTTTATCTGCTCCGGTACTATTTCCAGTGATCCATTTCCGACCATCCCCACTGATTTGGACTGACTATAGTTTGAGTGAAATCCTCTATTTTCCCTTGTATAGATAGCCACTTCAGATGTCCAAAGTTATGAGTTAAAAAAACTGAAAATCCTATTTTGATTTGATTAATAGGTTCAACTTTCTGAACCAACTATTCATGAGTGTCAACATACTCGTATATAAATACCACTCAAAACAATAAATTAAATATCAATACCTCGTAACTTGTATCACATAAAGTTTGTTGTGCAGGCGACACCAGAAATGGCTGAAAATCGAACTGATTCCAGAAACTAGCTCAGGGTAGAATTGATTGTTTATGCCCAAGTAGGATGAATTGCGGACGGCGTCTTTTTACTTGTTATATTATATACGATCTCTACATTTCTTCAAAGATATCCGTCATTTATTTCTTTATTTCAAAAGCCTACTTTTTTGTTTGCTTTAGATGAAATTTTTAGCATAGAAATGGGAAAGAAACATTTTGGGAATATTTTTTTTACAACTGTTGTATATAACTTAGCAACTTTCTACTACGTCAATTTCAATTCTATAGTCGTTAGTTAAAAAACTAAATTAAAACAGCAATTTTAAAATCAATGCGATTCAGACAAAACAATTTTTTTAATTGAATAAAATCTTTTCACGGATACTCAAGATTACTAATTGAATTATGAACATTGTTTTTCTAAAGATTTTATTTTAAATAAATGAACTTCAAAAATATAAAATGGAGATTTTTCTGTTGATATATATATATCAACCAAACTTTCTGTTCGTTTATTTCACGTTTCGCTTGACTAATTGCGATCTGTGTAACCAGGTTTAAATATCCTCCACTCTACTCACAATCATGTTTACATGTTAATGTAATAATTATATAACTCTCTAGAAAACCTTATTTTGTAGTAACTATTTAAAAAATGTTCTTACATTGCTTGAAGGCTAAATTGGGAACTTTTCAAATTGAAAATACTCCAATTGCAAGAATGTAAACTTTTCAAATCTGAAAATACCGACAGTTTATAACCAAATTTAAACAAACTATGTTTAGAATAGCGTTATTGAATTATTATATTTAATATTTTCCCGGTAATCCTTGCAAGTGTTTTTGATTGGATAATGAAAAGCGGACTATGATTCCTGGTGAATTCTAATTATCGATCGCTCTCTATTCACCATTTTTGCCCGTAATCCGTGTGAGCGTTTCTGATTGGACAATACTGAGTCTAATTCTATCTGTGAATAGTCGACATGTTCTCTCTATAGTCTCCCCCTTCTGTCCCCTCTCAGACTACCACATCCGCAACCTGCGACCCACCAGCGCCCCCTCCGTGATCCTAGGCGGTGGCGGCGGCGGCAGTCGTGATGGCAACATACTCCTGGCAACCACAGCGGCCGCAGGTGGACTGGCTGGCCAGG
Source organism: Coelogynopora nodosa (assembly GCA_034780555.1). Classification (NCBI taxonomy): domain Eukaryota; kingdom Metazoa; phylum Platyhelminthes; order Proseriata; family Coelogynoporidae; genus Coelogynopora; species Coelogynopora nodosa. The sequence continues at coordinate 3,841 of JAUZND010004552.1, forward strand.
CCGGTGGTGGTGGAGGTGGTGGCGTGGCCTGTGGCGGCGGCGGAGGCTGCGGGGGAGGTGGAGGAGGGATGATGGGTGTGGGCGGAGGGGGGTCTGTGCCGCCTGTCTCCTGTCATCTCCTCGTCTTCGATGCGGACAGCCTCACCAGGTGGGGTTGGCGATTCATTGTTTAAAATTCGAACTGAACGGGTTTCAAAACGTCAGCGATATCTGACACCCTAGCAGCACCAGGCGCTTTTCGATATTCTCCATAATTTTAGTACATTTTGGCGTTGTGTTTTTCAATGCGATGAAGTAAATGTGTTCTTTTTAACTTGTTTTTATTTATTAATGAAGTCGTAATAGATCACTTAGCGGAAAGTATGCAAGGATGTGGGTGGTCATTGAAAGTTTAAACCTAAAACAGACAACATTTAAATAAGATAAATAAATTAGACTTACAGCATACAACCAGATTCGTTAAAGTCGATATTCCTTGGACTCTGTTAAAATCGATATTCCATGGACTTCGTGAAAATCGTCAATGTCAATGTTAAAATATATCTTCCATTTCTAAACATGACAAAGTGTGTCACAGTCTATTATATCATTTTTTTAAGCAGAACCAAAAGATCTACGTATTACAAATATTTCCGTCTGAATTATACAGTCGGGATATTATGTGGACTGTCTGTATATTTTATATAATTTCATTAAATTGTGGTGGGATTTTGTGAGGTAAAAACCCACTAATAACATAACTTAAAATGTACAAACATTACAATGCCGGGATATATTTGTTAGGGCTCGATGCATGTTGTTGGAATATGATCAAGGTAGATGGAAGGAGCCGGGGAATCCCTGACATCAACAAACCACAAAGAAGTTGTCTCAGCGAATGCTCCACTGTGTATCGTGATGTTGGGAAATAAATAATTTGTGTAGAAGTCAGCTTTTCCCAGCAGGATATTATCGTGATAGTTGTGTTCCAGAATTCGGGCCGCTTAATACGCTGTAAACGTATTAAATTAATAAAAATACAAGTCTATCACGCCGCGTAGCTTATGTTTTGCCGTCGCTTCACTAAATAAGTTGACGAAACATGTTGGCGACGTTCACAATGTATCTCTTTTTCGTTTATTTATCAATTTGTTCAGGATAGAGCTCTTGCCTCTACCAGTATACGCCAATATACATCATTTATGTAATTTTCAATTAATTAATGTGACCGTTATGATAGATACAATATTTTAAATATAGTATCTATTAGAATTAGGTGTAATTACCATGTAACTGGGGACATACCAGACCAGAAACACGTGTAACAATTGAGATGTATCATTAAAAAGGGATGAATAAAAGCTAACTGAACGTAGTTAGTAGTGTCTATGATACTAACCCTCCCCCAGCCCCCTTCTGACATCACCATGAAATCGCAGTACAATAATCTGTAAACAGAGTGATAATTTTAAATACATTCGTCACACGTTTCCGCTCACTCTCATGCAGCCTATATACAATATATATATTATGATCATTAGTAGCTATTTCCGCCTTATCCAGACTGATTCCGTATAGCTATTTGAAAGCAAGAACATTTAATGTGGTATAGTACTATTGTGTTATTGCAAACATCTTTGCGTCAGAATGTGCGCACAGCTGTGCCCACATTAGCAGGTGTATTTCGAGGGTAGCTTGAGTTTTGTTGATGCGCAGTGTCTCCTTGCTGACGTCCCATCAACTGTCACGTGTGATGAAGTCTATAGTTCGACCAGAATTGAGGTCACATTTCATGGTTGAACTCTATTTTTTAGTAGCTTATATACATGATCCAGTGGTATCAGTTTTAGAAACACTGTGTTCGAGCGGTCACATAATGTGGCCATTGATTTGTAACTGACATTATTTAACCAAAAAAGTAGTCTTCTTAAACACACTTCGTTATTATAATGTAAAACTACGTCAATGTAAAATAACTGTGCGTTTTAATAACAAAAGCGTTCGAATTTATTTCTATGTAACATCTTTAATGGAATAAAACGGGGATAAATTTACATGATAATAATTAACATTAATATAACTGCCGTATATTTGATGTCTTCATTTTATAAGCAACACAGCTAGGTGGATTATTTGATGTACACATCTGAGGAATGCATGCAGCTGATGACTGTAATTAAATTAATTAATTTAATTAAAATGTTGATCTTTTTCTATATGTAATGTTATTTTTATATTGTTTTATCAACATATACTGTAAGCCTACATGTATGTCATTTTTAAACAATTAAATTAAACCACTTTTATAAATTACTTAGACAGGTCGAGTAATCTATAATCTTTATAATTTATTAAATATTAATTATAGCAGTCTTTTACAACAATTAATATGTTGCATATATAGGTGTATATGTATATCTTTCAGACAGTATTATTTATCGCCCAGCCAGCCAATTTCCAATTGTTAAATCCGTGATTACATAGCGAGACACGATGATGTCATACGAGTTGGGCAGATCACCAACAGTCATATGTTTTCACACCTTAAATGTTAATGTTGTTGGTAAAAGGGGGTATGAAAAGAAATAGAAAAGGGAAGGAAAAGGCAAAGGCAAAGATTAGAAAAAGGGTTCCCCGCTTTATGAATACCACCCCCTGGGATAAATGATGACGTCATTTAGGTCAATCAACGAAATAAATATATTTTAATTTTTCCCGAATATTGCAAGATTCTTAAGGTCAATGTCTAAATAGATAATTATATTGACAAAGTCGTAGAATAGAAATTATATTTGGAAATAATTAGATAAATGTCTAATCTTTCCCCATGCAAAGAATAATATTGATAATTACTTATTTATTGATTTATAATGTCATTATTGATTTAGTGAAAAGTGTTGAAATTTAAATAGCTATACACATACATAATCATTTAATATACTTGAATTAAATTTCATGTATATATATATATATACAATATATCAGTCAATAAAATTTAGTTCATGAACTGGTTGATGTTTATCTAATTGCGTAAAATCCATTTATGTATGCAATGTGGCGTTGTTATTATCATTGATGTAATATATAATTTGTTCATTATTAATTGAACTAAACATTTCCTGATGTCCCACATGTGTTCCTTTCTTTTAGCGAAGCTGTATAGTCAATGTGTTTGTGGGTTACACAAAACACTACCCCAAAATAAGTGTATTAGTTTAAAACATAAACTTCAGATAAAATTCAGATTTCTTAGTGGCGTCTGTTATATCAAAATAAGAAAGTATATTATGAAACCTTGTGATAAAAAATACATTGTATGCGACATTTTTAACGATGTGACACTCTTTTGTAAAACTGTCCCTCCCTTTTGTAAACATGTGTCCCCCTTCTTCAAAACTTGTGTCCCCTTCTGTAAAACTTGTGTCCCCTTCTGTAAAACTTTCTTCCACTTCTGTAAAACTTGTGTCCTCTTCTGTAAAACTTGGTTTTTCTCACAGTAAATACATAGAAATGATAATTAATCATTGTAGCAGTAATTTCAGTGAATACTTTACACTTATTTTTCTTAATGTGCCTCATAGAATTGTATTTTGATATATTGTTTCATAACAAACAATTTGAGATCGTTTGGCACGAAAGGAGCACTCCAACTAGACAATGGAATATTGATACTACCAGCGATACCTACTCCAACATACGTATACTAATTAAACAATTACATATATAACAATACCCCATGATGGCTATTTCAAAACGTACATTAACATAATATATTTACAGGATACCCGTTTAAAATGTGTGATTTGGAACAAAATAATCACCTTTGTTTAAAACCAATGCCTAGCAACAATATGATATCAATAATGTATGTATATTTCATAATATTGCATACAAATAGAGGCCGATTGAGGTCTCCGTTCCATAACCTGCACGCCCTTATTGTGTATTAAAAGGACGAATGTCACGAATGCAGCTTTGGAGGTAACTATAATTTGTATCAGAAATGTTGATAGATGACAATGCTGTAAATGCAATTGTTCCATCTTGCTATTGTTATAAATTTAGGCAAAGCAATATGAATCCCACAGTTACATCTGAAATTTTTTTCACCAGGGAACAGCTGATAACTTTTATAACCTCATAATGAATAATATATATAGCCTACAGTATAGAATATGTCTTTCAATATTAGCCAATATTAAAGTAGTAAGCAAAGTAGTAATTATCACTAATGGCAACAGATGAATAATGACAAAAAAGGTGAATGCTAGTAATTATCACGCATTCTCTGTAGGTTTTGTCCTCAGCATGATCCATTTAATAATTCTCTTAACTTTAACTACTTTAGCATCAGTCGAATCGGAAAAGTTTCAAAAGCAAACCGTTCGACAATGTAGTCTGGACCAACTCAACGGAGCGCAACAAATGCTGCCCTCATTGATGACTTGTGCAATAACTTGTGAGTCGGATCCCTTCTGCAAGATGATCGTCTATAACGGAAGTGTTTGTACCTTCTACTCGGGTACAGCCAACTACTTAAAGGAACAACTCCCCAACTGCGATGTTGGTGTTGAAGTATTTGTCCGCGAGTCCGAGATCATTACATGCCCCGCTGATTACACAATCCATGATGCTGCACGTCCCTGGTCTTACTACAAAGAATACAACAAGGCCACCTACAACTTCAACTGGAATACAGCCAATGATCAGTGCATTAGCGACGGGACCAAGTTGGCACAGATATCCTCAGAAGCGGAAATGGCCTTCATTCTCTCTGCAACAAGTGAAACGCCTTTTATTGGGGGATATCAGTTGCCAGGGTCGGCAGAGCCTGCGGGAGGCTGGGTTTGAATGGGATCCAACGAGACGGTGATTATGAGTCTTTTTCATCCTATTGAACCAAGTAATTCTGTTGGTAATGAACACGTAATGTGTCTTATTGCCGATGGACTCACTGACGTACACGATACTTATGTTATTGAGAGTATCTACGAGTGTCTACTGATTTAGTGATACAGAATTTCACAAATAGGTACTTTGATAGATTGTTTATAATAGTGACAATGTATTCTTCATCACTTAATTACTTTACTTTTGTTTTATTTCTTATGAGAAGTAGAATTCACTCGACCTGGAAAAGCACTACTATCAATAACTTTGCTTCTTTTTGTATCTTTACAATTAAAAGTATAAATATAAAATATACAACATAGTCGCTGTGCATATTGAATGGATTGATTTCCTTATTTTGGACAACTGAGAAAGACAGAATACATAATAAAAAGAAATAACAGAAATGCACCATTTAAGGAATAAATATTATGTATTGTTTATATATGTATTAATATTTATTAAGTTCCATTTATGAAATATATACTACCTTGCTGCAATTAATATATTTTACAACATATTTAAAGTCGGGCTACCGTCCCACCACCACGAGTGAAACAATAAAAATATTAATGGCTATCCATTTATGACAGTTCCATGTATTTAGTGCGACACGCAGTGCATATATATACATATATCTATTATATCTACTACATATATTTATTAGAAATTGTAATTAATTTCAATTAATTAGTAGTTATATATATTCAATGAAACTGTGAATACTGTTTTGTTACGGAATATATTATAAAACAAAACTATTTGACGTTTGTTTAAGCGTATTGTCGAAATTTAAATGTTTATTTAATTCAGCAATAAAACTATTTTATTTAAATTTTCGTATCTTTTAAAAGTTCAGATTAATCAAACTTTTAATTATTCTTATTCCAGTTTGTTAAAAAAATATTTTCAACTTTCAAAATCAATACTTTAAAACATTTCCAATTCATCCAATCAATCCCTCCGAGTATTCAACCCCTGGAAGGTATTATTCCCCAGTAGTCTCCACGTGGAATATCCACCGTTTAAACACAACAAGATTAAATTCTAGAGGTGCAGCTCTCTTCTCTGGAGCTGACAATTTGGTCCAAGATATTCATCGGTAGATCAAAGTCGATTGCACCGCCATGGCATCATAACCATGGTTCGTAGTGTACATGGCTGAAAGTGAAAAACATATATTTGAAAATATTGATTACCGTTTGTCAGTATTTGCTTGAAATGATTTCTTATTGTTTACTATTCTAGTGAAGCTTTATATAATGTGAAATGTAATATTAGATCCGGCAATATTAACTTCATAATATTTTGTTTAATTAAATTGATTTTGTTTTGAATTGTTTATAAAAATCGATTTGTTTTAATTAGTTCATTTTCAAGCTGCGCGTTACACCCACACTATATTGTTCTTGGTAAAATAAACTTGTACAAAATGGAACTAAAATCACAACGTACTCACGAATATTAATTAATCCCTGAAAATAATCAGTTTTTTGTGTGTAATACGTAGTAAGAATCTATATTAGTTGAGTTAATTTTATAATTTACCCCAGAAAATAAATAAAAATCAATTTCCTACATTATAGAATTTAATCGACGAATCACCATAATATTGAAAATATATATTCTAGGAAGTGACGATAATAAAAGGTTGGTTTTTATAAACATCTTTACTTAGATGAAACGCGGAATAAATTTAAATGAAATATTAAAAAAATTCCAGAACGTTTTAGAAACCTTTTAAACATATTTTTTGTTTTGTTTTTTGTTTAATTCTGAATTGCAATACTTTATTTTATTTAAACAAAAGTTTCAAAATTCAGTGTAATTCACTTATTTTCTTATTGCTTAATTTACCCAATTATATTTACTTGTAGTTATTTGTTAATTAATACAGTATACTTCTGTTATATTTACTTTAATTTTAGATTACTAAATTAACTGTGTAGCCTACTAAATATTTTTTATTAATTTAAAAGTAAGCATTTTACAATTTATAAAAGAATAAAGCTTAATTTGTCGAAATGAATAGTTTAAATATTAAAGAACAATATTTATATTTTACGCGTGTAACTATTTGTTATAATTAATTTAATCATTTTAAACATATACATATTTATTCTTTATATCTTTACATCTTTATACATTCACGTTTAAATTATTTTTATATAAAAAAATCCATTATTATTTCTGCATTCAGATTAAATGTGTAGCATTTTAAACAATATTATATCTAATATAAAATATGAATTGAATTGAATTCTAAGACAATTTTACTTTGAAGATAAATGGATTTCTGTAAGTTTCCATAATCGTGATACTGTGATAATATTATTTGACACTTAGCGTTATTCAATCCATTCTTGAAATAGCAAAACATATTGAACTTGATATACATATATGCAGTATATATGTGTCACAAGCAACGTTTAATTCTGATGGACGTAGAGTTTGCGTCGACTATGTAATCATCCCCCTTTCCCAATAACATATTATTTAGCTTCTTGTAGAACTCCAGAATTTATATTTCTTACAATTCGTTCTCTCGAGGTAACGTCAATGGCATCTATCAATATTAATTAGTGTCTTTCTCAACGGTTCTACAATATGGGGTACTGCTCTCGAAGATGCTGCATTCGGTGGGGCGGGACGTGTTTGCTCCAACTTAGGAAGGAAGAAGCCGAACCCGACTTGGGTCGAAACCTATACCCACTCTACCTTACTTTCTTAAGACTGTCAGATTTTGTTTTAACTACTGTGGGACTCTTGATATGCGATAAATTGTAAAATAATTCTCGTTCGTCGAGTAAGACTTTGAGACATCTGAATGACTGAGTGACAGTTGAATGCTTGAGTTAAAAATTGTGTGAGGCTTTTTTGTCATCGTTATCTCTCTCTCTCTCTCTCCCCCTCTCTCTCTCTCTCTCTCTCTCTCTCTCTCT